>APFE030497801.1:673-69766 GCA_000404065.3 Pinus taeda | reverse complement strand
AAATAATAAAAGTTTAAAAAATAATTCTAAAAATAATAAAATAATAATATTTTAAATCGACGGATGAGATCAAGAGATGTCTTGATCCTCATCAACGGTCGAGATCATTTCAACATGGATCACTCGAACTAGCCGTTGGGATCATTTCCTTTATATAGGGTTTTAGGAGGTCATTTCAGATCATGGGATCTGTGAGTCAAAGACTGAAGAAGCTCTCTTGTAAATCTGTTTCTGGTTAATAAAGAAGACTTTGGGGTCCATATCTTGCTGGTGTTACTCTCTTGAATGCTGTGAGATTGTTTAATTTTCTGCATATGTTATTTTCAGCTGTTAATAATAGCTTTTTTGTAGAGTATTGTGAGCACAGGTATCTTGTTCACTTACTAGGGTTTGGGTGCTGTTAGGGTTTCTGAAGTAATGGCAGGTATCTCCATTACTTCCTGAGATCTAGCAGCATTTTGGCCCTCTTTACTGATGGTTGTTTTGAGCTGTGCAGAAGACATTTTTTGGAGGAAATTTGTGAGCGTTCAGGGAAGTTCTCGGCTGAACCAACCAACTCCCACAAGCATTTTTGCTGAGCCCAGTTGGATTTGATCTTGGGTCTATCATTCAGTTTATTTTTAATTTGCATGAGAGATTTTTCTGAAGTTTTTCACAGTGAAAATCTGAAGATCATTATTTCTTTAAATATTTTCTGCGGTTATTGGTGAATCTGGCTGTTAAGGGGCCAAATCTGTAAATTAAATTAGCTGTTCTAGGGTTTCAAAGTTTTTCTGATCTAGGGTTTTAATTTTATTTTATGCAGATATCTTTTTGGGTAATCTTTCATTTCAGGATTGCAGGTCTATCTAAAGTTTTCTGAAACGATTGCTGCTTCCTTCAGCTCCTCCTCATGCCTGTACATGGAACCTGCAAACTGCAAAACGATTTCGATTTTTTTTTGAAATATTTCGTGGATATCAGAACTCCAAAATCGAATTTTTTCTTGTGACATATGTGTGATCTGGAGGTCCCTGCGTTCAAAAAAAAAAAAACCTGTCCGTTCTGGTCATTTCTATATCCATTCTCCTCTGCCGTCATCTGCAAACTCCTCTCCACGCTGTATCTCCTTCATCACCACTCCAGTGACCTGCTTTTTCTTTCCACTGCCCTCGTTCTACTCCATTCATACCTGTAAATACAATAACATTAAAATTTTCGTGGGTATCAACCGTTCTCATCACCGTCCACGACCTGCACAGAGCAAAAACAAATCAACACGTCCTTTTTGTATATGGGCTGTGGTATTTTAAATGTTTTTCACCTCTTCTTTTTAAAAAAAGTTACAGATCGAGGAGGCAAACAAAGAAAAGGGAAGCAGCTTCGTTGATTTTTCTGGGGATGTCGAAACAAATTATGGTCTTGTTTTCATAAAGGAAAATGTAATGACTACAGTGAGGCCGTGAATTTCGAGAGTCGATTAATACACCATGGGTTCACGCCGTCCTCTGAAAGCATCGAAAATTTTCGTGGGCATCAGCTGACCGAAATAGCAAATCTCATTTGGACGCCGCTAAAGGTCTTTTGCTCCTGCGTACTGTGTGGATTGGGTTTCAGCGTCCCATCTCTTCTGCTGGCCGTCGAGCATCAAAACATATGCAATGAAGAATCCCGCTGCCAAGCTCTCATGGACCTGCAAACTATAAAGAAGCGTGTTTTATTTCTTGCGGGAGTGAATGGTAAGGTTAAACGTGTTTTCCTTTTGTGTTGGGCATACGTAGTTTTTTTTTAATTTAGTTTTAGAATTTTATTTAAGTTTGGTTTTGTTTAAGTTTATAGTTAGGTTTTTTTTTTTTTTTTTTTTTTTTTTTTTTTCATACGTTAATATTTGGTTAGATTGATTTGTTTTGAATTATTTAATATAAAAATAAAAATTTGTTAGATGTTAGTTTTTGTTTAAGATAGTTTTAAATTAAATTTATTTCTTTGCTTCATTAAAAAGGGTCATAAAAAAAATATATAAAATTATAAAAGACATAAAAATCTCTTTTATTAGACTTTAGATAGTTTAGAATTTTGTTTGAGTTTTGTTTTAAAATATTTTAAAAAAAAAAAAAAAATTCCAAAATAAAAAAATTTTAAGTTAGGGTTTTGAAATTTTATTTTTAGGATAGTTTAAAATAAGTTTTTGTTTTGTTTAAAAAAAAAAAAAAATTCTCTTAGGGTTTTAGTTTAGGCTTTAAGTTTTAAATTTTTGATTCTTAGTTTTGGTTAGGATTAGTCTAGAGTTAAAATAGTTTCTTGTTTTATTTTTTTCGTTATAAAAAAAAAAAAACAAAAAATATATATATATATATAATAAATCAATAAAAAAAAAATTTAGGGTATTGTAGATTAAATTTTAAAATTTTGTTTCAAGTCAAATTCTTGTCAGAAAAGCCAAAAAATATAAAATTTTTGTGGAAAATTATTTTTGCATGATTCAGTGTTTTTTTTTCAATTATAATTTTTCATGCTGAAATCTGGAATTTTCAAGTCGAGACACAAAATTGATATCTGGTTAATAATTTACGATTCTTGTGGTGATTTTGAGCAATTTATCTTTTCGAGGTCCTCAGTTGCTGGACGTCGTTTTGGTCATTGTGATTTTACTGGATATCTTGCATTGTTCAAAGTTGTTGAATGATAAATGATCGTTGTTGTACTGTTAAGTAATCATCAAGGCACTGGTCTGCTAGCTAATCAAATCATTTTTAGTGCTTATTTTAAATCGTGTCTCGTGTCTCCCAACCAACTGGTCGACAGTTGGTCTTCAACATCTCACAGGGTCTACCCCCCTTAGCCACGGGAGACAGGCTTAAACGGAGGGATCGGGGATCAAAGTGACAGCCCCCGGTCTGAGCGTTGTCGTGTCAATCTGCGCGACAACAGGGTCCAAAAGCCTTGGCATTTTGTTTGAGACTTTGAACTTGAATTTGAACCTGGGCACAAAAAAAAATTGTAATTAAAAATTTACCATCACATAAGAAGCAAACACAAATGTAATTGTTGAATTTAGATTTTAAATGCCTCTTCTCACTCACTTGAACACACTCAGATTCACTAAAAAAGGGTTTAAATTTTTGTCATTTGATTCTTGAAGGTTGAAGTTTTGCTTCAATCTAGATTCTAAACAATGTTTTGATTCAAAATTCTAAGCAAAAATAAGATAAAAACAAACTAATAGAATTATAGAAAGATTTAAGAAGCCATTTGTGTAACAAAAACTAAAAGAGAAATTAAAATACATACATGGCAGCAACAATTCGGCACTTTTAATCTCTTAGGTTGAGCAGTGGACAAATCTCCAAATCCCCACCACAAAACTAGCAAATCTCCTCCTCTTGCGCAATGACAAACAACTCCTCTCTCCACGGGGACGAATGGGAGAAAAAATAGCAATCAAAGATGTGTTTTTTCCCCTTTTTGGCCTCTTATCTGCGGCCTGGGAAAGGCGCGGCAACTTTATGGGTCGACTCTCGATTAAATCGTGAGTCTTACGATTTATTCCCAATTTTTTCAGGAGTGAAAAAGTCGGCAAAAAGTCGTCTGATTTAATCAGCTAGCTGAAAAATTGGGTTTTTAGGATTTAATCCCGACTTTTTCCACACTGGCTCCAACCTTTAACTGCTTCAAAGACTTCTTGAAGTATAGCTCAAAGGATTCTCCAAGGTCAGCTTCAAATCTGCTTCAAAGTTCACTCCAAAGTTTGCTTCAATGAAGGCGACAAAATCTTCTCAAGAGTTCTTCAAGTATACTTCAAAATTTTGCTCTAAGATTCTTCAATGGCTTGCACAAAGTGCTTCGAGATTGCCCCAACAAGACTAGTCCAAAGTCTTTTCCAAGTGTTGCTCTATGAAGCAATGTATTACAGAATAAGATATATATATATATTATATATATATATATATATGCATAAGAATGATAATTTTTACAATGAGGACCACTGGGTTAAATACAGCGTCAGGTGCCTTTACATGAGGGGGCATGATCTTTTGATTGTGCCCCTTCTTCCTAAATTAAACATTAATACATAACATTGCCTTCCTCTCGAGAAAAATGCTTTGTCCTCAAAGCATAGGCAATGAAGGGTGTTGTTCACGAAAATCTTCTTTCTCCTATTGTCACTCAAATTGTACAAGACTACAAGTGAATGTGACAACGTTCAAGAAGGGGGTTGTCACTCTGATCCCCACCCTCTCCGTTGTAGTTGTCTCCCAACAGCAGGCCATGAGGGGTAGTCCCTACAGGATGTGAAAATGAAAGACCCATCAGCAACCGACAAATTCAAGAGACATAATTGAATGGCCTAGCAACTTGGTTAATTTAGCAAGTTTAGCGATTAGATTAGATTACTTTGAAAGACAACTGCCTTTAACGGATTCAAAATACTTGTTTTTCGTGAACTATCTACCAAGCTACCGGACGAATGGTTGTTGCTTTAGGATGCCTCACTATCCTATATGAAGTGCAACACCTAAAACTAAGTGAAATGGAAGATCCTAGTTTATTTTAAATTAAATGCCTACCTATGTGAGTCCTTTCTCTCAGCTGTTTTGAAACTAGTCTCTAGTGTAGGTTGTCGAGAGAAGCCCAAGGAAAGATAGCAAAGGCTATATTTATGATACCTTCCCTGGAATTCTAACCACCCAATGTCTTCAGCGCTGCAAAGACTGTGGCTCTAACGACTACAAGGTCATCGTGTTAACAACAAGAGAGGGTCTAGATTTCGCAAGCTTGGTGAGGAAGGTGGTCCTAGAGTCTTTCAACCAAGCTTATGCTTGGAGGTAAGTTAATTAATCCAAGGCTAATTCTAGAATGCAAAATGCAAAATATGAGCAATTAACTTTAGGTGAGATTATTAAATGTTTAAGTACTTGGAGACAAATTATAATGATATTCAATTTCGAACAATGAAGGAAAGTACTTAAGAATTTGCAAAGACAATCCTCACCAAAGCAGTGTTCAACAAACGAAATCAATTATCCAATGACAAGAAGACAAAACAGCAATTTAAGATTGACAATATCACAATGGACAATTGCTCATGAAATGTAAAGTGCACAAATCCACTATTCTTCTTAACAATATTGGAGCGCCAATTAGATAATGATACTCTTTCAACACAATTCGCAATTACTTAAATACCAAAATTACTCATATCACAATGTGATAGTTAATTAGGAGCTTTAAGAGTGAGTTGATTTGCAAGATTATGAATTGAGATATGATGCTCAGTTGCAAGAAACAAGTTAGTACACTTATTACCAAAGTAAACTCACAAGAAATTCTAGTTATGACAATAGCAATGAGGAACAATGTAACTATTTATCCAAATGCCAACTCCTTTAGCAATGATAACAATGACAAGTGAAAGTGTTCCTTTAGAAACAATGTCACAATTCACCAATGCTTTTCAATAACAATGAAAGAAAGATAGCAAGCTGAAAGACACTTACTAACTTAACAACTAATGGCATATAAGGATGCTTGCAATAAGAAGTATTCCTCTTTAGTTTATGTTAATGTCATTAATAGAAAGAGAGCAGACTTGAGGGCAGCAAGCTTGTATCATGCAACAATTGTGAATTTAACCAAAGATGTCAATCAACCTGTAGAGCAATTATATTATTGTCTTCTTATTAGGAAAATTGACTTAGTGAGAGCACTTATACTTATTAATTAAATGTGGATGCAAACAGTGAACTACTTATGCATGCAAGAGTATAATGATCAGATGCAATAGTGATATGAGGCAGCAAAAAGACCAATGCTTACAGCAGTAAGAGAGGCAGCTCAATCACACAAGAAAACACTTACCCAAGATGTAAAAATTTGAATGCCCAAATGAAATGAGATGACTGTTAACTATCTTTTGCACCACTGCAATGTCTACGATCAGATCTTATAGTGCTTATATCAGACATTAAATTAGAGCAACAGTCCTCCCAAAATCACATTAGATGTCAAGCAATGAAAGATCCCAACAATGCAAATGATATGTCAATGATAAGAGGTGACTGTGTATTGTTTATTATGCCACTGTTATGTATTTATACCACTGTTGTAGGTGAATTATCAGACCTTGGCATTCAACAAACAGTCCTCCCAAAATTCACTTGTATGACACCAGTCACTCAGACAAGAGTCTATGAATCAGATTTATTTCTTCATAAATTTTAGAGACTTTAGAAGCCAAATTTTACCACTGTCAACTTGTAACCAGATATACAGACCATTCATACAAACGTTGAACCTAGCATATCAGTTGTCAAAATTTATGAAAGATGCTAAACAGTGAGTAACCAATGAATGCAAATGATTTCCCAATGTGTTATGATGACTGTTAATTAGTTTTTTGGCCACTGTTAGGTGTATTATACCACTGCAAATAATGTATTCAGAGGCTGCAAATGAAACAGTGATGAGGAATGAGGGTTGAAGAAGCAAACCACTAGGCCTTGATGGCCTTGTAGGTGAGTAGCTAGGCTTCAAATGAAGGTGCCTTCGTGCAAACACAAATGTAAACTCCCAAACCCCCTTGAGATACCCTGCAAAACCAAAGGTTAGTGCCCAGAAATCACTGCTAACAAATATAGGACTGAATGAGGACTAGGAAAAAGGCTAGAAAACAAAAGGAGGGCCAATGGAGAGAAAGGGGCAAACGGTGAAACAAAAAAGGCCTTTCAGGCCACGACAGCAAGGATAGAGGCCTGAAATGGCCTGTGGTTCAAGGGAAAGACCCAACAAGGCTGACGGCAAGGCTGGAGGAAGCCCAATTGGCAATAAGGGCTGTCACACCATTAAAAGAGGCCTATAGGCCTGCGGCTTCAAGGATTAGGGCCCCAAGGGCCTGCGGCAAAGGATCAAGGCCCTGAAAATGGCTGCAGCTCACCCAACCAAAGAAAAAAGGCTACCACAGAGGGAATGTTGGAAATACTGAGAGGGGTGTGAATCAGTATTTCGTTTTCAATTGTTATTTTACCAGTTACATTCTTCACAATTTAAATCAGATCAATGTATAATAATTTTATTATTAATTGAACAAAAAGGAATTGTATACAATATAGATATGTTCCCAAGCTCCAACTTGGTTTTGATGAGGCTCCGACCTCTAGGGCTTCAACCCTATCTATCCAAGGCACCAACCTTGAGTTTAGGAGCACCAACTCCAAGGACACCAATCCTATGAATGCTTTGTATTAGAGAATATGTAATGAGGATCTTCACGTATCACTTCACTTCATTGGTTTGTCAAGTCTATCACTGCTGCCAACTCAACCACCTTGCATCATCCTTATAAGCTGTCCAGTCATAGAGATGCCATGTCTTCAACCTCTGTCCCACAGGAAAACTCAATACTTGCTGGTCCACACAAGTCTCTTTTGGATTAACCCTGCATCTCAGTTACACCACTGTTCTGAACAATTGCTGCCCATAATCCTCAAAGTAAATTGATCCCTTAACTGTCCACAATTTTCTACAAAGGAAATGACCTTGCAATTGTCAATGAATGGTGGAGAAGACACCTAATCACTGTCCAACTCAAGCCAAAAGAGCACTGTCCACAGTAGCACTGTCCACAGTCAAGGTAGAGGTTAATCCGCAGTTAGAGGAGGACTGTCATCACACTAGCCTGCAATGATGTTGCTGTAGTAGCCTCCAAACAGCACTGTATGCTGTTACTACCCTGCAATAGGTGTCCGCACTGCTGCAGAAGGAAAGGTCTTATAAATAATCTATAACCCAAACACAGACCTTACTCCAGTCCCTAATCCGCAGTCATATCAGTCCGCAATCCTGAGCCAACATTCCGCAATTCTGAGCCATCCTCCTTAGAACAAATCCACAATTCTGAGCTAGGACAGTCCGCAAATCTGAGTTGTAGAGTTCACGAGATGTGAACTTGCTGTATCTTACTTTGCTTGTTGAATCCGAACTTGACTACCCTCCAAAAGTGCCAAGTTCCTTCTATATATATGCTCTTTTTGTGCATGAAAAATGAACGTTGCGTGTCTCCTAGCTAAGCCGACATGAGTTTGACAAGGTAAGGTAGGCTCACTGGCAGATTCTTGACTTAAATTTGTAAAATCTCGTTCTCTCTCGTTATTTGAAATTTCGGGACACATAATAGCTCATTGGAAAGATAAATTTGTGCTCTTCAGGATGGTCTAGGTCTCATGATGAGATTCTTCTTCTCAGATGGAGAAAACTATTATTTAAAGTGACTGATCATTTATTAGTGCAGAAATGGAGGCAGGGCAGAATGCCATTGAGTGTTGGACTTCTTCATGGTTTGGTTTCTTCATTGATTGCCTTCTTCAATATGTCACCATCATCATGTCCATGTCCTTGCCTACTTCAATATGTTGACATCAATGACAACTAGATTAACAATCTCCCCCTTTGTCATTGGATGGCAATATTTTTCTTCATGGTTTGGTTTCTTTATTGATTGCCTTCTTCAATATGTCACCATCATCATGTCCATGTCCTTGCCTTCTTCAATATGTTGACATCAATGACAACTATATTAACAATCTCCCCCTTTGTCATTGGATGGCAATATTTTTCTTCTCTCCCCCTTTGACATCAATGGCAAAAGGGTGCACAAAAAAAAAAAAACTCCCCCTGCTGAACTGCTCCCCCTGTCATGCAACATCTTAGGAATCTGCTTAGTGTGATGCCACAGTAATAACCCCCATCTTTTGTCGAAGATGTTCAAATGCTTCTCAAGGAAGGGGTTTGGTGAAAATATTTGCAATTTGCTCCTTTGTATTGACATATTCCAACTTGATGTTTTGTTCAGCCACTCACTCACGGAGAAAATGATAATCCACAGAAATATTTTCAAAATGTTAGATTTACTATGAGATAATTCAGAAAATCCCTCATGCATTCAAAAAAAAACTTTAAATGTCAGACCCAGAATCAAAACTGGCTGGGTTCTACAAGAAAATGCTTTGCGGGAGTTGGCTAGTTCCCGAGAACTTCCCCAAACGCCCACTGATTTTCTCAATAAGGGTTTCCTGCACAGCTCACTTCAACCATTAAGAAAGAAAGAAAAACAGTACTAGATTCCAGATGCAATGGAGATACCTGCCATTATTTCAGAAATTCTAATACCATTCAAACCCTAGTAAGTGAACAAGATATCTGTGTTCAACAATACTCTACATCAAGCTATTACTAATGGCTGAAAATAAAATTATGCTAAAAATAAAACAGCTCATAGCACTCCAGGAGAGTAACACCAGCAAGATTTCAACCCCAAAGTCTTTCTTTATTTGCACCAGAAAAAGTTTACAAGAGAGCTTTCTTCAGCACAAGACTCACAGATCAAATGATCTCAAATGACCCCTAGCACCCTATTTAAAGGAAAAATTCCCAATAGCTAGTTTGAGTGATCCATGTCAAAATGATCTCGACCATCGATGAGGATCAAAATATCTTTTAATCTGATCCGTCGAATTTTTAAATGCATTAAAAAATTGAAATTCTGCATTTATTTACTCAAAAATTTGACCTATTATTATTTTATTATTTTTTTAAGTTTTTATTTTATTTAAATATATAAATAATAATATATATATATATATATATATATATATATATATATATATATATATAATATATATATATATATATATTATTCTTTATTTTATTATTATTTTTTTATATTTTATTATTATTTTATTTGCTTATTTATTTTTATTAATTTTATATTTTTTAATTTTTTAATTTTATTTGGATCCTCGAACTTAGCCTTTGGAAAAATCACCTAGGACCTAGGACTTAGGACTTAGGACTTATGGGGGGATTAAAACATTTTCTAACCCTCAAGACACTTTACATCATGACGTTTACAATTTTACATCTCAAGGGGAAAAGCCCATTTGACATAGACCCTCATAGACCACCCAGTTCTACGACACAACTATAATCTAGCAGATTAAATCACTAGGATTCCCTTAAAATTCCAATGACAAAATTCATTGCGACATTGGGGTTAGGCTGAAGGAAAACTCTGCCGATCATGGATCGGTGAGACAAAAAACCTTCCGGAACGTAGATTATCACTAGAAAATTAGGTCCACCTAGGCAATTTACACACATGACTTAACTCTACTAAGATTATTTACAATTTATACATGCAGACTGGGTTTAAAACACAAAATGATCAGGTCGATGATAACTGTCGAATGGCACGAACACGTCGATCAAGCGCTATCCCTTTTGCGAAGAAAAGGGGGTGTACTGCAATGGGTAGTTGACACGTAGTGGTCAACACAACCTCAACAAAAATCCAGTGATGCACTCAAAGACCAAACATATACCAATCAAGTATCATTCCTTCGTGAACAAGTAGTTGAACAAAACATCATCTTGGAATATATCGATACTAAGGAGCAGATAGCTAATATTTTCACAAAACCTCTTCCTTGAGAAGCATTTGAACATCTTCACCAAAAGATGGGGGTTATTTCTCTAGCATCACATTAAGTTGATTTATAAAGATGTTGCATGACAGGGTGAGCAGTTCGACAGGGGGAGTCCTTGTGCACTCCTTTGCCATTGATGTCAAAGGGGGAGAGAAGAAGAATATTGCCATCAATAACAAAGGGGGAGATTGTTATTCTGGGTTGTCATTGATGTCAATATAGCAATGTTTGTGATGGCAAATTCTTTGATACATGGTTGCCCAATGATGTGCATTGATCATAATGCTCACAGTGATGAAAGTTTGATATATGATGATATGATGAGATGGAGGACCCAAGTGGATTGAACAACAAATGACGCAGAAGGTCGATTGAATAGCAATTGAACAAAAAATGACTCAGGAGGTCAATTGAACAGCAAATGACACAGGAGGTTGATTAAACGACAATTGAACAGCAAATGACGTAGGAGGTCAATTGAACAACAAATGACGTAGGAGGTTGATTGAACAGCAATTGACGCAGGAGGTCAATTGATCAGTAATTGAACAGCAAGTGATGTAGTAGATCTAGTAAAGTAACAGGAGCAAGAAGCCAAAGAGTAGAGAAGAAAACTATCAGAAGAGTGAAGAGAAGTCACAAGAGCAGTAGCGATCGAAAGAGCGGGGGTAGGAAAGTATAGACTTCCTTGATCATGGCTGACGTCCCGCACTCAATCCTAATCGTCGATCTCATAGTCAACCCTTAGATCACGGTCAACTACGGGGGTTAAAGCCAATTTTAATCCATGTGCCAGTCGAAGTCCCGCAAACCATCGATTGCGATAACATTGTGGACCCGTTGCACCATTATAATGCTTCCTAAAGAAATATTGCATCCGTCGCATATGACAAGTCTTGAAGAGATGTAACAATGGTAAAACCTCCGATTGCGATATGATATTGCGGACCCGCTACACCACTATAACATGACTTTATACAATTTCGCATTTGCAGTATCGCTAGTTTCTAAGGGATGTCAAACCGCTGATTGCGATAAAGTTTTGGACCCGATGGGTTTATTAACAACTGCTTAAGATCATATCGCATCCACTCCGTCAGTCGTAGGGGATCGACTATGTTATGAGTAGACCTCTGGAAGTTGCGATTGCGATTAAAGGTGATGACGTGGCATGTGGGACCTCCATATGGGTAACGTATCTCGGGCATCTATCACAGAGATGAGGTAACAGTTCACAACTCCTGAACTTGAAGGAATAGAGGAAGCCAGAAGGTCAAGCGAACGAAGAAGAAATCGAAAGGTCGAGAAGCCAAAGGTCTGGCAGACGATGAAGGTACAAAAGAAGTTGAAGATCGAGTGAGAGAGAAGTAAGCAAGAGGACAAAAGTAAGTCGTAGATCCAGCAGGGTTGGGAGGAGAGAATAACTACCAAACATATCTAGACAATATATAGCAGAGGGTTGGAGCCCTTGGGGTTGGTGCCTCAGAATTGGAAGGATTGGTGTCCTTGGAGTTGGTGCTCCTAAATCCAAGGTTGTTGCCTTGACAAGACAGGGTTGGTGCCCTGGAGGTTGGAGCCTCACAAAAATTCCAAGTTGGTGCTTGGCAATTGGTTGAAGCCCTATATACATTGTACTTGATTTATTGTAAAGATTATATTAATAAAAGCATGTATTCCTGTTGTTCATTTTGTGTTCTAAATATAAATGATTTAACTGATAAAAATAACAATTGAAAAGGAATATTGATTCACCCCCCCTCTCAGTATTTCCAACATCTATCTGGTCCCTTATTTCTATTGCTGCAAAAATGGGTTGGCAAATCCATCAGATGGATGTGAAGACCGCATTTCTGAACGGAGTTATAGAGGAAGAGGTGTATGTTGAGTGGCCACAGGGCTTTGAGGTACTTGGGCGGGAGACCCATGTATGCCGATTGAGGCAAGCACTCTACAGACTTAAGCAAGCTCTGAGTGCTTGGTATTCGAGGAGTGATACTTACTTGCAGCAAATGGGTTTCACGAAGAGTGATGTCGATCCGAACCTATACTGCATTGTTGTAGGGGATGATCTGCTCATTCTTGTGTTGTATGTTGATGACTTGCTCATTACTGGGGCAGAGAGACTTATTAGTGGTTGCAAGGAGGATCTTGCTATGAAGTTCAAGATGAAGGACATTGGGTTGATGCATTACATTTTGGGGCTTGAGGTGTGGTAGGAGGATGGGCATATCTTTCTGGGGTAGGGGCAGTATGTTGTGAATGTGTTGAGCAGATTTCACATGGCAACCTGTAGACCCATGTCTACACCTATGATCACCAACTGGAAGAAGCTTCATGCTTCATATTCTAGTTTGGTGGATCTATTAAGTTATGGTATGTTCTATGCTTATAACAGTTTACTTCTTTTTCTTATTATATTCCACCGATTAGCAATCACATGTACATAAAGTAAAGTGCAGATAGAACATTAAACGATCGACAGAAAACAAGCCAAGACAAGAGACACAAGATGTGGCGGCTAGCCAGGGACAAACCCCACAATGTGTGGGGAAACCCTTTGATCAAATCTTCTTTTATCTTCAATAATTCAACAGAGAGAAATAGTACAATAAATCTGATTCATATCAGCAGTAGCAAACCCTAAATAGCATCAGCATTACCGACTTTATTATCAAACTAAGGTAGACGATATCTCACAAACCGACCGTCGGATTGACTTCATTCCACCACCAAAAGTTTCGGCTTCCAAAGGAGGTTCAGATGAACCTACAGCACAGTTCCAAAGAGGAGATCTTCTAGGCCACGCAAGTCAATCTTTACTTCTGCAGTTGCAGCTTCAGATTCAGCAGCTTCCGGCTTCACATGTGTGAGAGAGAGAGACCCATTTCAGTGCAGTAGGGAATAGACTCATATCTGCGCAGTAGAGAGAGAGAGATATGTGATCAGATGAGTGAGTCCAAATGAGGAAAAGTCCTCTTATATTTATACACAATGTTGGTGGGTGAATAGATGCGAATGTTGGGCTTCTGAGCCTCTACATGAGTTGTAGGTCGGCTTGATAATAATTCCATAATCAAAATAAATTCATATCTCCATGAATACTTATCGGAATCGGATGATCTTTATATCAATCCTACACCTCTTGGCGAGAGGAATCTAATAAAAATATTATCAGCCATGAATAAGATGACCCACATGAAGTTTTGCCCTGTTGCCAATTTTTAACACTCCCTCTCAACCATGGAGAACTTCATCTGCAATCTGTCTATCGGTCGTTACTATTCATCCATCAAATGCACTGCCCTGTATAGCTTGACACTTGCCCTGCTTTGCTCAATTCTGCCTGATCTGCTTTGACTTGTTCTGCCCTGTACTGATCTGTACTGTTTTTCTCTATTTTGCTCTGCTCTTGCATTGTTTTGTTCTGCTCTACTTTTGTCCGAATTATGAAGAAGAAGAAATGATCGAGGATGTATCATACTGATTCAAAGTCAGTCTCAGAGTATGTACCACTGGTCCTAGACCAGTCTCAACCAACCCGAAGTCAGCGTCATAGTGAGTACAACTCCACTAGTCCTAAACCAGTATCATCCTCCACTAACTCAAAGTCAGTCTCAGAGTGCATACCACTGGTCCCAGACCAGTCTCAGCCGACCCGAAGTCAGCATCATAGTAAGTACCACTCCTACAACTGGTCCCAAACCAGTATCGCAGTCTCAGAGAGTGTACCACTGGTCCCAGACCAGTCTCAACCGACCCGAAGTCAGCGTCATAGTATGTACCACTCTCACTGGTCCCAGACCAGTACTGCACTGACACGAAGTCAGTCTCGGAGTATGTACCACTGGTCCCAGACCAGTCTCAACCGACCGGAAGTCAGCGTCATAGTATGGTACAACTCCTACCACTGGTCCCAGATCAGTATCATTGATCCTAGATCAATGGAGGTCATCCTAGCGTAGGGAGTACGGTTGATACAACGATGCGTCCATCGGTACTACTATGGTCCCTAACTTCATTTCCCTGCTCATTGATCAGATGAGAGGTACTTCCCATGAGTCCCAAACTGCATGGGTAGGATGCCTCGACAGGAGAACTAATCAATCCTGTCCTCACAGGAGAATGCATCAATCCTGCTACAATCGCCATGGAGAACACATCAATCCAGGCCGCCATGGAGCACACATCAATCCAGGCCTCACAAGAGAACACATCAATCCTGCTACAATCACCATGGAGAACACATCAATCCAGGCCTCACAGGGGAACTAATCATCCTGCTACACAGGAGAGCGAATCATCCTGTTCCACAAGAGAGCGAATCATATTGTCCCACAAGAGAGCGAATCATCTTGTTCCAGTGCGCACCACCAGGGGAGAGTGAGTCACCCTACGGTCGTATGTTGTTCCAGTAAGAACCGCAAGCCCTCAGAGCTCCCAGAGCTCAATGTATGCAACATGCAGGACCCTTATACAAGGGTTTCTTGACGACTCCAAGTCGTTTAGGAAAATCACAGGTTAGATCTTTCCTCGGGGCTTTGACAAGGTGTATCGACCTGTACATCATCTTAATGTGATGGAGCCTCCTAGCTCATCGACTTACCATATCCCAGATGATGTCTATCTGCTGGAGCAATCGACGAATACAAGATTCCTTAGTAATCGAATCCCACCTCTGGTTGTTACAGAGAATCACAGTGGTATCCAATGTAAATCCAAACAGCTCAGTGAAGAGCTTTCACAACCAGATTGCCTCACACGAGGTCATGCTAGCAGCGATATATTTTGCTTGCGGTTGGTGGCTTCAAAGCCACCGGACTTTCTTACTTCCTGCCTCATCCAGGATATCAGAAGCAGATCCCAAGGTGAAACAAGCAGCCCGGAAAGTGTCTTATACGGTCCACCACAGCTTACCTGCCCAATCAGCATCAAGTATATCCAGGTTCGTCTCTACATCTTCGGCAGTGTAAATCTTTAACACCATTGTGCCACGAAGATATCTCAGAAGATGTCTTGCATCAATCCAGTGGAGGCTCAACCAATATATGAGCTCATAAATGCTAACTACTGGCAAGAATATGTTTTGGATGTAGGTTCACCAAGAACATCAATGGCGAATGAGTTTAATGAAACTCAGAGGCAATTTCCCAAATCTGGTCCGACATCACTACCATAATAAGCTTTTTTTTAAAAAGTTAAAGATCCTCGAGGTAGTCACAGTCCGTATCAGGCTTGTAGTCCATCATACCGAATCTTTCCAATATCTTCACCACATATTTTCCTTGAGATAGGAAAATTTCCCCCGACTTCTACCACACTTCAATTCCTTGGTCCTTCATTTCAAATTCAGAAGCCAACTCCCTCTTACATTTGTAAATGAGAGGGTTTGCACCTGTTAGAAAGAGGTCATCCACATATAGCACAAGTATGAGAGTCTGGTCATCTTCAACCTTAAAGTAAAGGTTAGGATCGACTTCACTCCTAGTGAATCCCAGCTTCATCAAGTAGCTATCGATCCTCTCATACCATTCTTGGGGTGCTTGCTTCAGCCCATAGAGAGCCTTCTTCAACCTACATACATGAGATTTTCAATCATAAATCTCAAATCCTTCAAGTTGCTCCACATAGACCTCTTCTTTGATAGAACCATGCAAGTACGCGGTCTTGACATCCATCTAATGTAGGTTCCATCCTTGTGAAGCTGCAAGGGCTATAATTGAGCGGATGGTCATATATCTGGCAACAGGTGCAAATATCACATCATAGTCTATACCTTCCTTCTGGGAGAAACCACAAGCAACAAAACAAGCCTTATACTTTTCCGTACTTTCATTTACTACATGCTTTATCTTGTAAAGCCATTTAGAAGTGACAATTGTCTTGCCCTGGGGCCTAGGAACTACTTCCCAGACATCATTCTCCATAATAGACTCATATTCTTTGGTCATAGCATCCTTTCATACTTGATGCTTGACGGCATCTGAGAATGATGAAGGCTCATTTTGTATGATCGTGCTCATGATGGTCAGGTATCCCTGATACCTGTTAGGTTTCTTACTTTGACGAAAGGTTCCTCAAGGTGCAACATATCCTTCAGCATCATCAAGTAGCCCCCTAAGCCATGAAGGCCTCTTCCTAGAAGAGGGAGGCTCAGGTGGATAAATAAGATCCATGGTTTCTTCCACATCAGGCATTGTTACATCATCTACCTATAGAAATAGTTTCCACAATCGTACGGTTCTTCCTTTTTGCCACACCATTTTTCTCAAGAGTATGTGGTGTAGTAGTCTCCCTCTTAATGCCAGCCTCAGATATCCCTGAGTGAACCAACTGTGATATATCAAAGGTCTTGCTTTGGCTTGAGGGGAATGGTCCCCTTTTGAGCTTTCCTTCAGCACATCCCAGACATACACCTTCTTTCTCTACTTGGAATTCGGGCATCCCTGTCACCATTTGTTTTACATTTTGTAGAGCTTTGTAATGAAGGTGGGCAAACCTCCAATGCCAAAGTTCGAACTGAAGAGTTGTGTCACAAGACATGACACCTAGCAGACTTCCATCGACCTGATATAATGAATCAACACTAAACCCAAGAGTAAAGGCATCTTTAACATTATTTTTCCATATACATACCTTACCATTGCTGAAGGTTACCTTGTAGCCTTTGTCTTCCATTACCGAGATGGACACTAGGTTCCTTTTGAGGTCAGGTGCATTTAATACATCCTGAACTTTCTAGCCTTCTTAAATGTTTGTCCTCTTCCTTGATTCCCAGCTCTCCACTTACCTTTGATGTTGAATTTTGTCATTCCTTTGATTGCCATCAAAGGGGTTTTGATCATCGTCCCGATGTGAGTCCTTTCTATTAGGGCACTCCCTTGCATAGTGACTTGCTTCATTGCAAATGTAACATCGTCATTTTCTTCTAGCCTTAGGTCCAGCCTTTCCTTTTGATTTAGTCCCGGAATTATTTCTTTTCTTTGCATGAGAAGAAAAGGCAAGAGGAGGACCTTTAGATAAGGGCATTTCCTGCTCTTCTACCCTTGTTTCTTCTTGAATGCATCTAGCCATTAATTCCTCGAAACCAGGAATTACGTACCATTCGGATGGTAATCCTCCAAGAGTCATGAGTGCCATTCCCCTGTCAGTGATAGCCTCCCCAATAGACAGGAGATCGTTCCTGATTTCGGTGATCCTTAAGAAATATGCTTGCATACTCTCATCTTTACCCTTCTTAATTTCCTTCATCTTATTCCTAAGAAACAAAACTTGATTTGCATCATTAACTTTAAATAAACTCACCAATCTATCATAGATTTCCTTGGAGGTGTCTAGATCAGAGATGTAGGCCACCAAGCGCTTATCGATAGAGTCACAGATGATCTTCTATTTTGACTTCTTCAGTTTTCCATTTGTTCCATGCAGCAGCGGATGCATTTGATGGAGGCTCAACAATATTGCCTCTCACGTGACCCCAACACTCCTTGACCCTCGAGGGTTAGATCGATAGACATCTTCCATCCGTGATAGTCAGCTTTCTCACGGAGCTTGTCTTCGGCAGGAAAGAGTATTGAGGACCCCATAGTTCTTTTAGGATAGCCTTGCTAATCTTCTCTTCGATGATTGCTCTTGCTCTTGCTCGGGCTTTGTCTTCACCTCAGCTCTGATACCATGTTAAGTTATGGTATGTTCTATGCTTATAATAGTTTACTTCTTTTCCTTATTATATTCCACCGATTAGCAATCACATGTACATAAAGTAAAGTGCAGATAGAACATTAAACGATCAACAAAAAACAAGCCATGACAAGAGACACAAGATGTGGCAGCTAGCCAGGGACAAACCCCACAATGTGTGGGGAAACCCTTTGATCAAATCTTCTTTTATCTTCAATAATTCAGCAGAGAGAAATAGTACAATAAATCTGATTCATATCAGCAGTAGCAAACCCTAAATAGCATCAACATTATCGGCTTATCAAACTAGGGCAGATGATATCTCACAAACCGACTGTCGGATTGACTTCATTCCACCACCAAAAGTTTCGGCTTCCAGAGGAGGTTTAGATGAACCTACAGCGCAGTTCCAAAGAGGAGATCTTCTAGGCCTCACAAATCAATCTTTACTTCTGCAATTGCAGCTTCAGTTTCAGCAGTTTCCGGCTTCAAACTAGGGCAGTCAATATCTTGCAAACCGTTCATCGGATTGACTTCATTCCACCACCAGAAGTTGCAGCTTTAAGAGGAGGTTCAGGTGAACCTATAGCGCAGTTCCAAAGATAAGATCTTCTAGGCCACGCAAGTCAATCTTTACTTCTGCAGTTGCAACTTCAAATTTAGCAGCTTCCGGCTTCAAACTAGGGCAGTCGATATCTTGCAAACCATTCATCAGATTGACTTCATTCCACCACCAGAAGTTGTGGCTTTCAGAGGAGGTTCAGATGAACCTGTAGTGCAGTTCCAAAGAGGAGATCTTCTAGGCCATGCAAGTCAATCTTTACTTCTACAGTTGCAGCTTCAAATTCAGCAGCTTCCGGCTTACATGTGTGAGAGAGAGAGACCCATTTCAGTGCAGTAGAGAAGAGACTCATATCTGCGCAGTAGAGAGAGAGAGATGTGATGAGATGAGTTTGTCCAAATGAGGAAAAGTCCTCTTATATTTATACACAACGTTGGTGGGTGAATAGATGCCACTGTTGGGCTTCTGAGCCTACATGAGTTGTAGGTCGGCTTGATAATAATTCCATAATCAAAATAAATTCATATCTCCATGAATACTTATCGGAATCAGATGATCTTTATATCAATCCTACACCTCTCGACGAGAGGAATCTAATAAAAATATTATCAGCCATGAATAAGATGACCCACATGAAGTTTTGCCTTGGTTGCCAATTTTAACAGGATCACATATTGTATAGGCAGCTTATTGGGTCCTTGATGTATTTGGTCAACACTAGGCCAGATATATGCTCTGCAGTGAACACACTTAGCAAGTTCATGGTTGAGCCCAGGAGGGTGCACTGGGTAGCTTCAAAGCACATTCTTCGCTACATGCAGGGGACTGTTGATTATGGTCTGGACTATAGGCGGGGAGATGGAGTGAGGTTGGCAAGTTACACAGATTCAAATTAGGCAGGGTGTGCTTCTGACAGGAAAAGCACTTCAAGTTGTTGCTTCAGATTAGGTTCGGCAGTTGTGTCGTGGT
Organism: Pinus taeda; assembly: GCA_000404065.3. Classification (NCBI taxonomy): domain Eukaryota; kingdom Viridiplantae; phylum Streptophyta; class Pinopsida; order Pinales; family Pinaceae; genus Pinus; species Pinus taeda. Next base: position 50,098 of record APFE030497801.1, on the reverse strand, counting down.
TCAGTCGAAAGCAAAATTCAATTCCTTTAAGCTCTTCTAAGGCTGAGTATATGACTGCTAGCCAGGCCAGTTGTTAGGCCATTTGGCTTCGCAAGTTGTTGTATGGATTATTTGATCAGGATTTGAGACCGACGGTTATTCACTGTGATAATCAGAGTTGCATTAAACTCGCGGAGAATCCAGTGTTTCATGACAGATCAAAACACATTGACATCAGATATCATTTCATCAGGGACTATGTTCAGAAGGGGACAGTGAAGTCGGTGTATATATCGACAGATGAGTAGGTGGTCGATGTTCTCACGAAATCCTTGCCAAGAGGCAAGCATGTCCATTTCAGGGACAAGATGGGTGTGGTGAGAAACAATTTTCTCGGTAAGAGGGAGTGTTGATTTTTAGTGTACCTTGGACAAGTGGTTTCCCATGGGTTAGTCTCTACCAAGGGAAAAGTGTCCAAAATAGTTATTTTCCTAAGTGACTTTATAAAGTGAAAGTGACTTTATAAGTGGTAAAGTCAATGTTAAATTATAAAGTGAAAAGTGACTTTAGACATAAAGTACAATGTGGGTACTTTACTTAATGGGTGAGTTAAAAAATAGAAAGTGAGAATTAAATGCACATTTATTTTCATCCCTTGATCTAAATGAATCTAAGCCATTAGATCTTAGGGTTGCCCAAAAGTCATTTAGGGAAACAAAAGGGGGAAAAGAAAAGAGAGACTAGATTCATTTTTCATGAGCGGATTGGAGAAAGGAGGCTGAGAGCCGGGGAAAAGTTTTGAAGGAGAAATTTGTTGTAGCAGGCTGAAGGAGTGATTTCTAAGCAAAGTTGGGCACTGAAAGACAACACAAGGTACAGTACGAACAACATCTAATGTTGTGATTTTCACGTCGTTCAAGAGAAGTTTTTGGGAAAAAATGCAAAATTCGTACAGTCTGTGCAGCGGTACGAAAATCCATATAGTTCATACAGAATCTGTATAGTCCGTATCCATACAGTACATATTTTCAGCTTCAAGTGGGCATGGAAATAGACGCAAAGTGGGCACAGTTTTTAAGGAGTTTTGGGCTAAAGAGATAAGTTGTATTTTGTTGTTTTGTTGTTTTGTTTTGTCTGCAAATGTATTTTTCCTAAACTTGAAAGATAAATAAATTTGAAGAGCTCTCTAACAAGTTTTCCCCGGAGAAGATTGAAGGGGTTTTGCTTGGGTCTAAGTTGACTAAAAATCTATGTGTATTTTTATCTCTGTTAAAAGCTCTGTTTATGTCCATATTTATTTTCAACATGTGTTGACAGTCCCATGTGTTTTAATTTGAAAATTTCATTTCCAGAATTCTATATGTTGAATGTATGTTTATTGGAAAGGGCATTTAACTAGATGGAAGTGATAAGGTGAAATTAAAACCGGGTTGGGATTGCAGGAAACTTTTTTATCATCAAATTCAACATGGTTTACAAGATAATCTACTTGCTTATGTTGGAAATTTGAGTAGGTCCAAGAACATGTATGACAAGATTGTTGGCATGTATGAAGTCAACAATTTAAATGAAATCATCTCTTTCAAAGATCAACTCAAAGAGACAAAAATGAACAAAGGAGAATTCGTGCAATCATACATTATGAGGATATTTCGTATTAGAGATCAATTGCTAAAAGTTGGGGGAATCACATCTGACAGAGAATTGGTGATTGTAACTCTAATAGGCTTCCCTTCCATTTGGGAAACTTTCATTACAACTATAAGCAACAACAACAACATCTTGACATTCCATGAGCTTGCTGGCAAACTAACCCAAGAAGAATCAAGGATGATATCTAGAGGAAGAATTCAAGAATCAAACGAAGGAGATTCCTCTTCCTATGTTGCTCAAGGAAAGAAGATGAATGGAAAGAAAGGGAAGGGAAAGCCATCCAAATCAAGAAAACCTCCTCAATCCAATCAAGATTCCAAGGAATCAAGAAGGTGAAATACAGATGTCGAGTGCTACAATTGTCAGCGAAAGGGTCACTATGCTCGAGATTATCCCGAAAAGAGAGATTCTCCAAGAAGGAACTCTTCAAGGTCCTATAACAATAACTGTGTTTTCAACAACAACAGGTCATATGAAAGAAGAGATGATAGAAGAAGGAATGAACGAAGAAGAGGCTCCCACGATGATCGTGATGATAGCTATAGTCCTCCTAAAAGACCAAGAAACTCCAAGTATGAAGGCAATCTTACTAAACAATCTGAATATATTTTTATTTCTGCATTAGCTAGTTCATCTCCTCCAAGCTCTTGGGATAGTTCGTTGGTTGATAGCGGGGCTTCTCATCATTTTTTCCTGAATACAAGGAGGTTCTCTCTAATCTGGTAGACAGGGAAACAAATTTGAACATTATTCTTGGTGACAATACCACTCATCCCGTAAAAGGCTTTGGTTCTATCAAATTTCACTTGAACTCTGGGGAATTTGTTTTCTTCATGATGTACTATATGTGTTGGGATTGAAGAAGAATTTGGTTTTGATATCTGCCTTGGAGAATAAAGGAATGAGGGTTGCATTTATTAAAGGAAAAGTACTTACTTGGCCTGTTGAATCCTACATGAGAAATGCATTCACATTGGGAACTGGGTTTGAAGGACTCTATAGAGTCACCAGAAGACCCCTTCTAGCCATGGTCCATAATACAAATCTTCAAAGAAAGTTGTGGCACCAAAGGCTAGCCCATCTACACTCTGATGCACTTCCAAAATTGAAGTTGGATTCTGGGATCCCTGATGTTCAAGCTCGACATGATGGAGTATGCCCTGGGTGTGTAAGTGGAAAGAAGACAAGGGGACCATTCCTCTCTAGCGAAAACAAGATGGAAGAAATTCTCCATCTCATTCATTTTTATATATGTGATCCAATGCCTGTGCATTCACTTGGGGATCATCTTTATTACATCACCTTCATTGATGATTTCTCAAGGAAGACATGGATCTACTATTTGAAGCACAAGGATGAGGCATTCGAAATATTCAAGGAATTCAAGGCTTTGGTGGAAAACCATCCAAGGAAGAAAATAAAGATATTTAGGTCTGACAACGGCAGGGAATACATCTCAAATGCATTCATAGACTTTTGCAAGAAGGAAGGAATCAAGGAGACCATTGTGCCTTACACTCTCGAACAAAATGGAGTGGCTGAGAGAAAGAACAGGTCCATTGTGGAAGTTGCCCAAGCTATGCTCCATGATCAAAAGCTGCCAAAGTTCCTCTGGGCTAAAGCAACAAACACAACAATATATGTTCAAAATAGGTTGCCTCATCAAGCTTTGAACAACAAGACTCTCGAGGAAGTATTCACAGGTGTCAAGCCCAATATCAGTCATCTCCGAATTTTTGGCTACCCTGTGTACTTCCATGTACCGAAGGACAAAAGAAACAAGCTAGAAGCTACAAGAAGGAAAGGTACATTTGTTGGATATAGTGAAGATTCTAAAGCATTTAGAATATATATTTTTGGCCAAAGGAAGGTTGAAGTTAGCAGGGATGTGACATTCGACGAAGATGCTTTCCTTAGAAAAGCAAGGGACCTCCCTCCACCTACTCCTCCTGGAGACAACAAACATGAGATGGATATTTTAGAAGGTCCTTTTGTCACTGAATCCGAGAAGGAGATCGTTGATGATCCCATGGAGCCTATGGACCCTTTGGATCCTCCTCCATGCAATCCCCCTAAAAGGAAAAGACCACTTTGGCTCAAGGACACATTACAAGATGTTGAAAAACATGCTGCTGCACGAGGAACTTTCAGGGAAAGCAAGAAGTCATGCAGGTACCAAGCCTATGTTGTAGCCATGAGCAAGATGATTCAAGCCGAACCCAGTACCTTTGACGAATTTGTGAAGGAACAAGTTTGGAAGGATGCAATGGCCAAAGAATATGAGTCCATTATGAAAAATGATGTATGGGATATTGTGCCAAGACCAAAGGGAAAATTCGAGGTAACCTCCAGATGGCTCTACAAGATCAAGCATGGGGCTAATGGAAGCATCGAAAAATACAAGGCAAGGTTTGTAGCCCACAGTTTCACTCAAAAAGATGTAGAAGATTACGATGATATATTTGCTCCTATGGCCCGATACACAACCATTTGTTCGATAGTAGCCCTTGCTGCAAGTCAGGGATGGACTCTCCACCAAATGGATGTGAAGACCGCCTTTTTACATGGTTTGCTACAAGAAGAAGTGTACATTGAACAAGCTCCAGGATTTGAAGTTCATGATAGGAAGACGCATGTATGCTGATTAAAGGAAGCTCTCTATGGATTGAAGCAAGCCCCTCTGTGCTTGGTATGCTCATATCGATAATTACTTGATAAAGTTGGGATTCACAAGGAGCAATGTTGATCCAAACTTGTATTTCAAAACGGTCCAAGGTATGCCTTTCATTTTGGTACTATATGTTGATGACTTATTCATGATAGGTTTAGACCCCCTCATTCTAGAATGTAAGAGGAAGTTGGCTTCCAAATTTGAGATAAAAGACCTTGGTTTGATGCACTATTTCCTGGGATTAGAAGTAAAATATGTTGTGAAACTCCTACAGAGATTTGGCATGGTTGAATTCAAGTCCCTGCCTATTCCTATGGAGATGAATTTCAAGAAGTTGTGTGGAGAAGTTGTCGGACCGAACCTAGCAAACCCTTTTGAGTATAGACAATTGCTTGGTGCCCTGATGTTTCTCGTGAATACTCGCCCCGACATATGCTTCGCAGTTAACACTTTGAGCCAATTTATGACCGAGCCTCACCATGTACATTGGATCGCTGCCAAGCATGTTCTGAGATAATTACATGGGACTGTTAACCTTGGACTGACATATTCCGCTAGAGATGTTAGACTACATGGTACAGATGCAAATTGGGTTGGTAATGTTGTCGACAGGAAGAGTACTTCTGCATGTTGTTTTAGTTTGCAATCTACCATGATATCATGGATGAGCAGGAAGCAAAAATGTGTAGCCCTTTGCACTGTTGAGGCCAGGTATATTGCAGCTAGCCTTGCTAGTTGTGAAGCAGTTTGGTTGAGGAAGCTCTTTGGAGAGCTATTTGAGTAGGTTTTGGACACGACAGTCATCTTTTGCGACAAAAAATGTGGGATTCGTTTGTCCAAGAATCTTGTGTTTCACGACAAGTCCAAGCAAATCAAGATCAGATATCATTACATCCGTGACATGGTGCAGAGAGGAGTTGTGAGACTCCATCACATTTCGACAGATGAGCAGATAGCGACATCCTCACCAAGCCTTCGCTGAAAGGGACGTTCTTGGTCTTCAGAGAGCAGCTTGGACTGGTTGAGATGACCCTTTCGAAAAAGGGTCTGGGCTGATCAAGAACACTAAGCAATGCTCTTCCCCCTTGGTTGAGCTCCCAGGGTGTGGAATGGAGCTGTAAGGCTCCTGGGCATGAGAGACCTCTGAACAATAGGATATTGAGACATAAGATCTCCCCTAGTCAGAGTATGCCCCAGTTAGTGTCCTGCCCACTCTATGGGATAACCTCTCCCATCTGGCCAATGGGTTGAGGGACTTTGGGATAGAGTGTGATCCCTACCCCTTGCAATAGGTGGATCTCGCCCAAGTTGGTGGATGCATGTGTTCTACCATCTGACTCTTTATGGTTAAGATGGATGATTAGAGACGATAGGGTAGAGTGTGATATAGAGACCTGAGATCTCCCCTAGTCAGAGTATGCCCTAGTTAGTGTCCTGCCCACTCTACGGGATAACCTCTCCCATCTAGCCAATGGGTTGAGGGACTTGGGATAGAGTGTGATCCCTACCCCTTGCAGTAGGTGGATCTCGCCCAAGTTGGTGGATGCATGTGTTCTACCATCTGACTCTTTATGGTTAAGATGGATGATCAGGGACAATAGAGTAGAGTGTGATCCTCATGTTGATCTCACCAATTGTCAGGGACTTTGGGATACAGTGTGATCCCTACGCTTAGGGTAGGTTGGTCTCGCCCATTGTCTTTGGATGCGGGTGGTAGCTATGGCTCCCCGATGATGATGATGATGATTACGGGTGGTAGCAGAATCCCCGATGATGATAGAGACAGGGTGGTAGTTGGAGCTCCCCTGAAGCATTTCTTCTTCTTTAGAATCGAGAATGTTCAACATGAGATGAGCAGAAACAAGCAAAGCTGGCACATGATGACAAGAGGATCTGATGATCGATGGACAAATATTGACACATGGAATTCCCCCTAGTCGAGAGGGAGTGTTAAATTATGCAACTAGGGTTAAATTCCACTTTGGATAGATCAATTGATGGAGATAATGATTGCATTAAATTCCTCTTTTCGAGAGGACCAAAATCGACCTAAAGATCACTCAATTCGGATAAGGAAAATTATATTTTTTAGGACAAGCCCACAAATTCAAAATTGTCAAGCTCGACCTTGGGTCAAAAGACACATCTCAAGGAAAAGATGGCACCCCTCAAGTTGCATATAGATATTGTTGGAATTTCTAACTCTATCTGTTAGAAATCCTTCCTATACTTTCTGATTTATTTCTTCCTACATGTTCTGTTAATTAACAATTATTTACCATGTAAATACTAAAAATAAATACAAGTACAGTCTCAACACATGTAGATCATCAACTGAAGGAAAAAAAAAAAGCACCCAAGTGACACCATTATTTTTGTACTAATGTCCCCAAAAAAACCCAATGCGGGAAAACTGATGCAGCTATCTCAGGGTTTTATTATTAAACAGTTTCATAATACAATTTGGGTGCCAGAAATGGCTCAGCCCCACGAAATCTCCCAGCATCAGCCTCTAGGGTCTGCGTCAGTCTCTCTAGCCCGGTGTCTGCCCAGCGTCAACCTCTCTGGCTCAGCGTCAGCCTCTCAAGGCTCTGCTTTAGCCTCTAGAGCCTCTACGTGTCCCACGCTAGCCCTCCTTAGGCTCTGCGCAACTCCTGGCTGCCTCTGTGTGGCCTCTGGCTACTTCTATGTGGCCTCTAGCTGGCTCTGCGTCAACCCTCTCACGGATTTTGCGCTAATGCTCCCGATACTATCTTTGCCTCTCTGCTACTGCATTCACTACCCCTCAGTTGCAACTCTGATCACTCCTTCGATTTCCTTAGCAAGCCCTGCCCCAAAAAATCAAATTCTTGATCAACTCGGTGTGTTCTCAACTTCTCCAAGTGACCCTCAAGCCTCCTCTTATACTTTTCTCGTTGACAATTCAACGGCTGAGATTAAGTCCCTAATCAACGGCTAAGATTAGATCTGGCTTGATCCATGACTTTTGGACCATTCTAACTCAGTTTTATATTAATTCACATTAATATTATTTTCCCTAAGTTTAGACTTAGGGACTCCATTAAAAATATTAATTATTTTAATATCTCCCAAACTGGTTAGATTCTGCCCAAACCATTTCTGGGTCTTGGAGATCTCATGTGCTTTAGCCTCTCCACCAAAAGCACATCCGATGCTACCCCAAATCAACAAATATAAGTGCCCTCATGGCTCATTTGGACATCACAACACACATTCTTCTCTCTCTTCATTTGTTTGGTTTATACAGGTTAAAGGGAAGCTCTCTTCTCTTCACATGTGCAAGGATCTTGGAGGCAATCTTGACTTTTCTGCATGGACTTTACAGTTGGACAGTGTGACTGCAATTTGACCGAGTTTGACTTAACATCTTGATCTCCTTTGACTTGAAAATGTTCGATTTCTTGAGGTTGAGTTGACTGGCACTAAAACTGAGGCAATCTGGCCAGTTTGACTAGAGTTGACTTTGCTGGACACCTAATCCTCAATGGGCTAGTGTGGAAGCTGAATGGACAAAAGGAGTCCAAGAGACCTTGGGATGTGAAACCCAACGGTCACAACAATGTACTATAAATGTATATCTCCTATTAATAAAAAATGTACTTTCATGTTTTATCTTTAATATTTCTCTTGCTGCCCATGTGTGTTTAACATGGTATCAGAGCAGGCGTATTCCTGCCCTGCATAATTATTTTGAGCCATTTGTTTTATGGCCCTTATGTGCAGATCATTTCATGAATATTTTCTCAGCTAAATTTTAGTTGCAACTTGTCATTTCTCCAGCGCCATTTTTGGCCTCTCTCTACCATTATGAATCTGCTCAGTCGTAATAATCTGTTATCTGTGTGATAATGGGTAACGCTTGGTATTCCCATCGAATACCTGCCCCTACAGCGTTGTGAGCGCTCCATTGCCAGCATTCCTACAGTGCTGCCAGCGTTTCTGTGCAGCGTGAGATTTGACAACGGAAATCTGGTATTACACTGCCCCCAGCCTGTCTGTCAGTTTGAATAATTAAATTCTGTCTCTGCCTCAGAAACGCCCATAGACCTTTGCGCATTCCCGATCTCTTTTATTTCGGAGAACTGACCGGGATTTATAAAATGCTCCACCATTCAACCGTTATTCCAGAGGAAATTCACAGTGTTCATGTGCATTGTATGCGAGGAATTGAATTGGGTATATATGATTATTCGTGGTGTATCGTGACCTGCCCGATCTAGCAATCCAAACAATCTTGTTCACCTTGTGTTTCCCATAGCTCCAGAGTTATGTCTTGCATGTTGCATTTATGATTTGAGTTTTTCAGTCAGCTTAATTTGGGTACAACTAGGTCTATTTGTGGGTGTAGTGGGCATCATTTTATGATCAAAACCTCTGAATCGCTGGGTACTTTTCCTTTTAGGCTTCAGTCTGATTCTGCTATCTAGTCAAGTTCTGGCTGGGTATTTTTTCAATCTGCAATCCAGTCGGATATTTTTAACTATTTGCCAATTTCCCACAAATTTGTTTTGGATCTTGTTGTCGCACAGATTGACACAACAACGCTCAGACCGGGGGCTATCACTTTGATCCCCGATCCCTCCGTTTAAGCCTGTCTCCCGCGGCTAAGGGGGGTAGACCCTACAAGATGAATGAAGACCAACTGTAGACCAGTTGGTTGGGAGACACGAGACACGATTTAATATAAGCACTAAAAATGATTTGATTAGCAGACCAGTGCCTTAAGAGACTGTCATTAAATCGATTACATGAAACGTGAACAATGCTCTTAGAATGACCAAAATGATATCCAGCAACTGAAGATTTAAAGAATGAATACTTCGAACCACCACGAGTCATAAACCATTAACTGGATACTGATTTTGTATCTCGACTTAAAAGATCAAATCTCAGCATGAAAGATAACGATTGAAAACCACTTAATCCAGCAAAAGTAATTTTCCACGATGAAATTTTTGTATAGGTTTTCTGACAAAATTTTAACTTAAAACAAAATTTAAAATTTAATCCTAAGTCCTAAAAAAAATAAAAATTTATTTGATTTTTCATTTTATACTTTTTATGATTTTTTAGTTATTTTAAAACAAAACAAAATTAAAAAAAAAAAAGAAAATTAATTTAATCTAAATCAAATTTAAAACAAAATCTTAAAAACCTACCCTACCTAACGATACTTTTTTTTTTATAATTTTATTGTTAAATTTTAAAATCAACTAAAAAAAAAACTAAAACTTAACCTTCTAAATATTTTATTGAAATTTTTTATTCTACATATATATTTTTAATGATTCTTTTTAATATTAAAACAAAATCAACAAAAATTTATTTAAAACTAAACCTAAAAAAAATTAATCGACTCCCCTTTTATTTTATTTTTTTATTTTTTTATTTTTTTATTGATTTTTAAAATAAAATTAAACCATTTTTAATTCATAAAACCTAAAAAAAATGCATATATTAAACTAAAATTGAAATAAAACGTGAAACGATTCTTTTTATTTTATATGAGTTTTTGTTTTATTTAAAAAATAAAAGAAACCCTAAAGCATAATATATAATTACAATGCTAAAACTAAACGCTTCTCAACTATAATGAAAATCTACCTACGCATTGAAAAATAAAAAAAAAAAGGAAATGAAATCGTAACTAACATAACTATATAACAGAAACGGACTGCTAAATGAAATACGCATACCCCCGAAGGCAAACTCAAAATCGATCTGAGATTTTCAATGCCCCACGACACTGGCTCGACTCAACCCAAGCGTTAAAAAAAGTATGACTGCGCTCACGCTTTTGCAGATTGCTGGTGAATCGCATACGCTCCTAGACGTGGTTACCTGGTCCGCGATTTTTTTTGTTTGCAGATCGATCAGTCTCAGTTTCTGGCACGCAGGTCAGCGGATGGGCTTCGTTTCGATGGCTGTGCTGAGATTGATCCACGCAAAACACAGGTGGGCTGCCGAAATCTTGAATGCAGGATTGACAGAGGAAAACTGGACGGTGACGTGGAGATGATATGTTATCAGTGGAAAAATGTACAACGCGATGCAAATAAATGAAACGCAGGGTGGCTGGCGATTGCTTTGATGGGTAGACCGAAGGAGGAGGCGACGGGCTGTGAGGATGCTTGGGTTTTCTCTGCTAATCCACCAGACAACCAAAAGATAAAATACTTTCGAGGGTTCCTGATAAAATCTGTGATCCACTATCTTCAGTTCAGCTTCGTAGATGCAACCCTCTAAAAATTTTTCAGATCCGGGAGCAACAAAATTTAAAATCCTTGGACAGCCAAAGCAAGGACCCTGCCAAAAATATTTTTCCACAGATTTTATGTCAGACCTGCAAAAAAAATTTGGAAAGTATATGCAAGAATTTAGAACGAAACCCTGCAAACTGATCAAAATTTCAAAATTTAAAATTTTGGCTCTACAAAGCCAGATTTATCAGTTGTCACCCAAAATAAAATACTTCAGAAAACTCTCGAGAAATAACACAAACGAAATGATTAACCCAGGGCCAAGATCAGCTGGGCTCTGCACAGAAGGGCCTGTGGGAGTTGGCTGGTTCAGCCTAGAACTTCCCCAAACGCCCAGCAATATTCTTTAGAAAAGGTTCTTCTACACAACTTAAGCAACCATTAGCATAGAGAGAATGAATGCTGCTAGATCTCAGAAAATAATGGAGATACCTGCCATTATCTCAGAAACCCTAACAACCCTCAAACCCTAGCACATGAACAAGATACCTGTGCTCACGATACTAAAAAAAATCATTAATGGCTGAAAAATGACATATGCAGAAAATTAAACATCTCACAGCACTTCCAGAGAGTAACACCAGCCAAATTTGTACCCCAAAGTCTTCTTTTATTAACCAGAAAAAAGATTACAAGAGAGCTTCTTCAGTACAAAACTCACAGATCAGATGATCTGAAATGACCACCTAAGACCCTATATAAAGGAAACGATCCCAACGGCTAGTTCGAGTGATCCATGTTGAAATGATCTCGACCATTGATGAGGATCAAGACATCTCTTGATCTCATCCGTCGATTTTATTTTTTTTAAAAAGATATTTTGCACGCATCACAAAAATATTATTATTTTATTATTTAGGGTTTTTTAAATTTTTTAATTTTTTTAATAATTTCTTTTATTTATTTATTTTTGTTTTAGTATTTTTTTATATTTTTATATTATTTATTTATTTATTTATTTATTTAAATTTATTATTATATTGATTTTTTTTTTTTAATATATATATTTTTTTATTTTTATTTATTTATTTTATTATGGATCAACGAACTAAGCCTTTGGAAACATCACCTAGGACCTAGGACTTAGGACTGATGAGGGGATTTTAAAACATTCTTCAACCCTCAGGACACATTACATCATGACTTTAACAATTTACATCTTTAGGTAGAAAAACCCCTTTAACACAGACCCTCACAAATCACCCAGTTCTGCAACATGACTATAATCTAGCAGGCTAACCCACTAGGATTCTCTAAAATTCCACTGACAAAATCTATCCCGGCTTTGGGGTCAGGTTTGAAGGAAAACTCTGCCGATCCGTGGATCGGTGAGACGAAAAACCTTCCGGGACATAGATTATCATAAGAAAGTTAGGTCCACCCAGGCAATTTACAACACGACTCATATCTGCTAGGATTATTTACAATTAATACATGCAGACTGGGTTTACAATTAGATGAATCAAGCTGCTGATGACTGCAGGATGGCACAGACACGCTGATCAAGTGCTGCCCCTTTTTGCGAAGAAAAAAGGGGGTGTACTGCATGGGTAGTTGACCGGTAGAGGTCAACACTGCGCAGTCCTCCAAAACGCTGCTGAAATTGCTGCTGGAATGCTGATAAAACTACTGCTGAAATGCCAAAGGAAATACCTTGCCCGAGTAGGCACTCGAAGTCCCCTGGGGCTAAGGGTGAGATCTTCGAACGGAGACACTCGATGCACTAAACAATGGTGCAGACTAGCTAAACAGCCAGCATGCTCAGAAGTCAAAACGATTAGCTCAAAATGCACATAACTGAATGATCCAAAATGAGGGGGCTCCTCTCTATTTTATAGCCTCTGCCTCTCACAATCCCTAGGCTCACCTCCTCCTGCGTGATTCCCCTCTTGCCATGTGTTCATCCCTCTTGCGCAGTCCCTCCATGTGTCTGCATGGGCCCCATTTCTGCGTCCCCCTTTGGCCCCCCTTGGTTCCTACTTAAGTCACAACATTGTGCTACTAGGAAGTGACTTTTTATTCTTAAAGTGAGTTATGTCCCCCGTCCTCACTTTTTTCATTTATAAATAACTATAGAAGGCAAAAATTGGGCAAAATCGAATATTCCAATTAGCCATGGCTAATTAGGAATATTACAGAAACAAGAGGCCCATGTTATTCGGATGACCCATGGTATTTTGATAGCTAATGACAATAATAGCGAGACTGGAGCTTGCTCTTGGGCATGAATTGGTTGTTGTTTTTTATAATTGATCTGAGAACTCTTGGAGCTTTGTGTAAGGGTCTGAAACCCTCACGGAGATTAGTTTCGGTGGTGGATCCATCCACCCTGATTGATCAAGGTTGGTTTCGGTGGTGAAACTATCTACCATAGCTAGTCAAGAGGCGGGATCATCCAAATTCCGCACAGCTGCTCAAGTGGAGAATTTTATTTGCAGGACATCGTGGGAGCTGAAGAAGTGCTTCATTATTTAACAATTCTCATTCTCTTGGTGCCACATTAATATTGGAAGGCTGAATTGATTTAGATGCCAAAATTAATTTGAAGAGATCAAATTCACCAGAAGGGGCTGAGTTATTTGTAGAGGTTGAGTTTATTTTGCTTCATTGAATTTCTCTTGGTGGGATCAATTTATCTTGGTGGGCCGAATTTATCTTGTTGGGCTGAATTTATCTTGCTGGGTTAAATTTATCTTGTTGGACCAAATTCATTTTGCTGGGCCAAATTTCTCTTGTTGGGCCGAATTTCTTTTGCTGGGTCGAATCTACTTTGCTAGGCTGAATTTTTTTTGTTGGGCCGAATTAATTATTGATGCCGGGTTTTATTGGAGAGGTTTGAGTTGAGTTCCTGGGGGGCAAATTATTTGTTGTAGAGAAGGGCAGAATTAATTGGGAGGCCAAATTAATACTTTGGACAGGTTGAATTGCCGGAGAGGCCGAATTAATTTGTGAAGATCAATTTTTTGCAGGGAGGCCAAGTTATTTATTGTGAAGTCTGGGGGGCTAATTGTCTCAGAAGAAGTCTAGTAATTCCTTGGAGGGCTGTGTCACTGAGGAAGCTGAATTTATTGTTGGGGATGATTTTATTGAGAAAACTGGGTTATTTTTGAAGTGACCGAGTTCTTTTTTGAGGCAAAATTAATTTAGGAGGAGCAAGATAGCTCCATTGCTAAGGAGGCTGTAGGCTCTTGAAATAAATTTGCATGTAATCTTCTTATTTAGTTGAATAATTTTGACTAGAGCTTTTGTGTTTATTTTGGTGAAATATTTGAGCAAAATCAGCTAACAGTGATTTCTTAATTTTATTGTGTAAAATCCCGTGAAGTGTTTGTCGAAATTCATAAAAGAAAAATTTAAAGAGAATATTGCAAGCAAAGATAGCCTTAATTAGTGAGGGGACATTACAGATCTACTACATGTGTTACACTGATTTTATCCTTGTCTTGTGAGTTTTTTTGGAGTGTTGTCAGTTTATGCTGTCTCCCTAACATACAATGCACTGAAAACAAGATATCAAATGTAAAATACTATCTTTTTACATGTTTTATATTCCGTGACCAAAATACCGTGATTTGACTACATTGCATCTCTTTTATCACTTGCAAATGGAGCAGTATAACTGTATGAATTTGTATTTGAGTGAGACAATTTTAGGTGATGCTTGCTAAAATTAACAAAGAAATATTTCATCATATTTCACTATATGTAAGTCATGTAATGTCTTCACTTGTTATTAAATAGCACAGATGTGTCACTACTGCATTATAACAAGCAAGATAGTTAAGAATTACTAGTTCATACACTTGCAAGTTTTAGAGGTCAATTCTTCTTATGCCTCCAGTTTGAAAATTTGTTGCATTCCAGAACTTGTTGATTGTCGCAAAACTTGATTAGAAAAGTCAGTAGTTGTCTGTATGTTGTAAGAACCTTGAGTTCTGTTGTCTTATTTGTTCCCTGAAGTTATATACGAAGCAATTTCAACATAGAAATAAAAAATGTTCTTCACTACTGTGAAGGAAAATAATAGAAATAAGACCTTTCTTGCTTTCCAATTTTGAGTTCATGTGTCTTTCTCATCTTTGATTGAACATGGATTCGATACCAGCTTGAAGTCCCTTTATAAAATGAGTCTTAACTTTTAAATGTAGAGTGCTGGGCATGATTTGAAAATAATTGTGCTTACCCTTATCATATTTGCATAACATGAGATTTTCCCTAATTATGATTTGGGCAGGGTGGAATCTGAAAAGGGAATTTCCATAACTAATCATTCTCTATTGGTAGGTCATTCCTTTCTGTAAAGTTGTTATTAGTCCGTTGTATTGTTACCTGAGACAAGCTTTTCATTTGGTTTTTCCTGTTTTGTTTCTCTATCTGACACAAAAAATCCGTGAATTGTCTTTGGCACAAATTTCTTTCTACTTATATAATTTCATAGATATTGACAACTGGTATTATTATTTCAGGTAACTTTTAATGGATCTTTTGATCATATGAATATTGATGTTACAAGGTACGGTCCTCAAGCAGGCAATGACATTCTTTGCTTGCCCTTTTTTGAATTAAAGTTGAGTTACAAAAGGTACTTTCTCAGTAAATGATAAAATTTGAAGTATTACTTATGAATCTGTAGTATCAAGTTTAGAATTTCTTTAACATCCTTTTGTCATACATATGTCAAATAATTTTGTCGAAGTAATTGAAGAAAATAAAGTGGATACTAAGGGCGATGAAGCAGGTAAAACTAATAGGAACTCTGTGTTAATGTAGATTTTGGGTATAAAACTTTCAAGTACCTTGGAATATAGAAGGGTAGGGTTGACAACAGACACTAGGAGTATTAAATACTCAGACACAATACATATCTAAGATAACTTTAATTTTGATAATGGTAACAATGTCATCTGCATATGCATCAATCTCTCTAGTTGTCTCCAAAAATCCTGTCTCTGAATTACTATAAGGTTCCATGCAGTCAAATTGCATTTTGCATCAACCATCAAAGTATTATGTGCAATTTATAAAGACCACTTTCCAAAGCATCCTTTAGAGAGCAAATTGTGCTAATTATATCCTTTTGACGAAGCCATTTTTAAAACAGAACTGGTTCTGGAAATCATAAATCACATTTTATCCTAATTTATTTCCTCCGTTTAAACTCAAACTACTTTTATGATATACTGATGAACTGTATCTCTTCTAGATGTTAATCATGGCATGTCTATGGTAAATTTTCAGCTAAAAGTCAAACTAATAGGGAACCAAAACAACCCTTCTTTTATAGACTTAATCCATATCCAAGTAATATATTTAGAATATAAATATGTATGACCTCCCTTAAATGTAATAACTAGATTGAGGTATGGCGGGTATGTTACCGACGTACTTTGTAACGAGATATTTAACATTTATTTTTGAGTGTTATTAGGTAAATAAACTTTAGATGTCTTACCTTAGGAGCTAATAACCATACACTTCTGCATTACTCATATTAGGATAGAATACCCTGCATTAGGACAAGGAGGTCGCGAGACCACCCTCCTTGACCTCGGTACCAGTAAGATCCGCCTAGCGGGTAAAAATAGCAAAACTATACCCGTTTATGAATGTGAAGTCGCAAAAGAAAATTATGCGTTAAATTCGGTTGTCTACCTCAAAATTTTGATAAAATTTTATTATGTGTTCAGGAACCATTACAATGGTAACAACGTATGAGCGACGACGACGTGATCGGGCAGCATCACCACCATTAATGCCGCCATTGTCGCCATCATCATCCCCATCATCACCACTAAGACCATTATCAACATCAATCGCCCCAGCGCCAGAGTTGACTGTGATAATGAACTCCTTGGAAGCCTTATTGGAGACATTAAAAGAATCCACTAAGGCTAAAACCAAAGAGGAATCTCAACATTTGGCTACCAGTTCAGCAGAACCACAGAATTTTGAGCCTAGAAGATCAAAAGAAGACATTTCGAGGGAGGTTCAGAAAATCAGACTCCTAGAATTCTCAGGGGGTCGGGCAGGTGAACGCGCTGAAGCATGGTTGGAAGGAATGAACAGATGCTTTAGGTTAAGAGAATATTCGTCTTCGACAAAAACAAAAATTGTCGTGTTTCAACTAAAGGAAAGTGCCTTGATTTGGTGGGGAAATCTGGAAAAGCAGCTACACCTTACATCAGATAATGCCCCTTGGGAACTATTTGAGGAAAGGTTTCGCACAAAGTATTTACCTCCATACTTTCAACAACAGCAAGCAAGAGCCTTTCATACTTTAATACAGGGAAATAAAACGGTGGAAGAGTACGAGATAAGGTTTATGGAGCTTGTAAAATACATTCACTACTTAGACTCTGATGAACGTCAAGCTGAACGCTTCATATTTGGGTTAAATCCTCGCATCAGAGCCTTGGTAAGCATGTGGAAGCCATCATCAGTAGCCGAGGCAGTGGAATGTGGTTGTTATGCAGAAGAGCACCTAGGGATCAAAAAGGATATGGGGCCAACAGGGCTTGTCCAATCAGGATTTCCAGGAAAGACTCCTCGGAACTTCTTCAGAGGAGGTAGCTCGAGGCCACCTTACGGTAACAGGTTTACCCCAAGAAATGTAGGGACGAGAGCTCCCATTGCAGTAAACACTATAGCCGCGGGATCATCAAACACCAATCCCTGGGCATCTTGAAGGACCGCTAGTGGAGGAAGAAATTCGAGAGGAATCAACACGAGAGGACGAAGCTCGTTCTCTAGGAATTCACGCCCTGACTCAAGAGGATCAGCACCACTCAATTGTTGGGGATGTGGGGGACCGCACTTTCAACGTGACTGCCCCGAAGCTTCGTTGAATATATTGCATAGGACTGGAAAGGAACCGATATCAGACAACCGAGGTAATCATAGAATTCATGCAATGGTCGACCACGACCAAGCAGCACATCAATCCACTGTAGTGGAATCTTCAGCTACTATCAATGGTATAAAACTCAAAATTTTACTTGATACTGGTGCCACAGATAGTTTCATTTCATCGTATGCATTAAACAAATGTGGATTGGCAGCTCCTAGACAAAATGATTTCCATCAAGTAAAAATGGCCTCAGGAGAACTCCAAATCGTGGGCTTGAGTGTGGATCAATGCAAAATTGACCTAGGGGTCTGTTTGACTAAACTGAAAGTTTATGTCACAGCATTAGGAACATATGATCTTATCATAGGTATGGATTGGCTAGACTCACCAAGCTTGGGTAGACTGTTATGGAAAAAGGATTCTAGGCATAAATGATGAAGGAGAAGCAATCCAAATTCAAGGAATCAAGAGGGAAGCCTCTTTACGCTACATTTCAGCAATGCAGATGAAGCGTTGTTTAATGAAAGGTTGCCAGGCTTATGTAATTCAAGAAGTAAGCCAAGGAAAAGGGCCATCCCTAGGACAATATCCGGTGTTAGCCGAATTCCCAGATGTATTTCCAAAAGAACTACTTGGATTACCCGCGGTAAGAGAATTGGATCTCACTATTGAATTAAAACCAGGTACCCAACCGATCTCTAAAACACCTTATAGAATGACGACTCCAGAACTTCAGGAACTGCAAATCCAATTGAAGGAACTACTGGATGTAGGGCATATTCGGCCCAGCACATCACCTTGGGGCGCTCCTGTAATTTTTGTAAAGAAGAAAGATGGATCTTTAAGATTATGCGTAGATTATCGAGACTTGAATCGAGCTACAGTAAAGAATCAATACCCTATGCCTCGAATCGACGATCTTTTCGATCAAATGAAAGGAGCTGCTGTCTTTTTAAAAATTGACCTTCGATCAGGCTATCATCAGTTAAGGATTTCTAAAAATGATATTTCCAAAACTGCATTCCGGACACGTTTTGGACATTATGAATTCACCGTGGTACCATTTGGATTAACAAATGCACCAGCAGTATTCATGAATCTTATGAATAGCGTTTTCCGTAAATATCTTGATCAATTTGTGCAAGTCTTTTTAGATGATATACTCATCTATTCCAATAATAGGAAAGAGCATGAAGATCATTTGCGGATAGTATTGTCCTGTCTTAGAGAACGCCAGTTGTACGGAAAACTATCGAAGTGTTCATTCTTTCAGGAAAGGATTCATTATTTGGGGCACATCATATCAGGTGAAGGGATTTCGGTAGATCCTGAGAAAGTAAAAGCGATCATGGATTGGCCAATATCGAAAAATGCTCATGAGATACGAAGCTTTATGGGTTTAGCCGGTTATTACCGAAGATTTGTAGAGGGGTTCTCCAAAATCACGAAGCCAATTACAACCCTTCAGCGGAAAGGTGTTAAGTATGAATGGACCGAGGAATGTAGCAAAGCATTCTCGGAACTCAAAAGACTACTCACCAGTGCACCGATTCTAAGAGTCCCTGACATGGACAAAGATTTTACAGTATGTACTGATGCATCCAAACAGGGATTGGGTGCAGTGTTGATGCAGGATAGAGGAGTAATAGCATATGCTTCCAGGAAGTTAAAACCTCATGAAGAACTCTATGCTACTCACGATTTAGAATTAACTGTTGTAGTACTAGCTTTAAAAATTTGGAGACACTATCTAGTGGGACGAAGCTTTACACTTAAAAGCGACCATCAAAGTCTACAATATTTGTTCACCCAAAGAGACTTAAATGCAAGGCAAAGGCGATGGAGTGAATTTCTAAGTGAATATGACTTCGGGATATCATACATTAAAGGAAAAGAAAATGTAGTAGCAGATGCTTTAAGCATAATACCTCGGATGTTTTCTCTCATACCCGTTAAAGTAGACTTAAGACAACGAGTACTGGGTCATCTTATAAAAGACAACTGGTATTTAAAGGTGAGAGCAAGTCTTGAGGGTAAAAGGGCAACAAAATCTAAATTTGAGGGATATGAACTAGAAAACGATGGAATCTTACGATTCCATGGAAGGATGTATATTCCTGATGATAAAGATCTTCGGGATACCATCCTTGGGGAAGCCCACATAGCAGTGTATTGTGCTCATCCTGGAGTAGGGAAAATGTATGCAGATACCAAGAAACTCTTCTTTTGGGCAGGCATGAAGCGTGATATCACTCAATTTGTTGCAAAATGTTTGGAGTGTCAGCAACTAAAGGAAGATCATTGTCACCCAGCAGGCCTCTTGCAACCCCATGACATTCCTATGTCTAAATGGGAGACCATTTCTATGGATTTTATCACTGGACTACCTCTTACTTCTCAAAGACACAATGCCATTTTGGTAGTGGTGGATAAATTAACAAAAAGCGCCCATTTCATTCCCTTGAGAGACCTTACGATGTTGCTGACGTAGCTCGAGTATTCATAAATGAAATTATCAGATTCCATGGAGTACCTAAAAAGATTATATCCGATAGAGATTCACGATTCACTTCTAGATTCTGGACTTGCATGCAAACAGCCTTAAGTACTCAACTAAATTTAAGCACTGCTTACCATCCTGAGACTGATGGGCAAACTGAAAGAGTAAATCAAGTACTTGAAGACATGTTGTGAATGTATGTAATGGATCAGCAATCACACTGGTAAAAGTATTTACCCTTAGTCGAATTCGCATACAACAACAGTTACCACAGCTCGATTGGGATGCCTCCATTTGAAGCTTTATACGGCCGACCTTGCAAAGCACCGTTAAGTTGGGACAGGTTAGAAGATCGAGTGATAATAGGACCTGAATTAATCCATGAAATGGAAGCAGGTAAGGCAAATTAGGCAACGATTAAAGGAAGCTCAGGATAGACAGAAGAGTTATGTTGATGCTCACAGAACTGATAGGAGGTATGAAGTAGGGGATCAGGTTTTCATCCACATCAAGCCAAATAAAAGTACTATTCGATTCGGAAAAGGGACAAAGTTATCACCCCGATTTATTGGGCCATTTAAAGTCGTGGAAAGAGTGGGACCTGTTGCCTATCGTCTTGCCCTGCCACCTCACCTGCATAGAATTCATAATGTATTTCATGTTTCTGTATTAAGACATTATATCGCTGATCTATCTCATAACCTTCAATGGAAGGAATTGCAGGTATCAGACGAGGGAGTCATATCGGTCGAACCTTTACGTATTCTGGAACGTAGCGTTCGACAGTGCAGGAACCGCCTGGTGGACCAAGTTAAGGTCCAATGGGACAAGTATAGTCCTGGATCCGCAACTTGGGAAAATACAGAGGACATATGTCAAAGATACCCTAGACTATGTCAATTTTGAAGAACTTCAAACTATGTTTTGTATATATTTTACTTCACTGCAATTAGAGACCCAGAAACATTTTGAATGATTATAGATAAACGTGAAATTTTGTGACATAATATATTTAACCTCTGCTGGTACATGGATACCAAAACGATATATGTGGTTTATTTTATTAAATTATGGTTGTCGAAGGAAAGTTAAGGCAGTTAAAGGATTTTACTTCTAATAGAAATTAGGATATTGTAGATCTGTTTTATTTTTACATGTCAATATGATCAATGGAATAGAAATCAGGAAGTGAATACATTTTAGATGGAAGTCAAAAGGCACGCATAGAAAATGGTAAAAATAGGTTATACTGTAGTATCATATGTGAATAATACATGAGTTATTTTGAATATGCTGATGCACATTTTACGAATGCATGAGTGAGTGTATGATTGCAGATTCAAGTATCCAATTACCGGGATGACCATGTGATGACAAAACCTTAGAACAATTAAAACTCCAAGTGATTCTATGATAGGGTGTTAACCCTAAGTTCTACTGGGAGGGGTGGAGGTGTTGCCCACCGTTTATCCTCCGAACCCTGGAGTCATGGAGGACTGTGCGAGCCACGCTCCCCTAGACGTGTGATGATGACTGTCGGATGCCCACTGGGAATCAGGTCGGTATAGCCGACCCTGTCACCTTAGAGTTTATGAATGGTTAGGTCAGTAAAATTGACGCCATGGCATACTCCAGTAGAGGACGGATAGGATGGGAGCAGAAGAGATTAGGAAGGATAGGATGATTTTAGAATAGCTCGGAAACCTGGATAAGGAAAGTCAGGCCCATTAAAACCTTAAACCTAAACTCTAACTTCGGGATGAAGTTTTCTGAAGGGGGAGTGTATGTAACGACCCATCCTTAAATATATATATATATATATATATATATATATATATATAAATAAAAATGATATTTATAAAATTAGAATGAAAATTAAGTATTAATATCAAATATTAATTAAATTCTAAAGTTTATCTTAAAAGAAAACAAACATAAATGAAATGATAAAGTACGTTTAAACATTATAAAGTGATAAAGGGAAATTTTATACGGTTATATGGAGGCGTGATAGTGACATAGTAACAATGACATATATATAAAGTTTAACATTATAATACCTTAACACTCATATGGATACCATCGCATTTAAAAACTGAACCTTAAGTAAGGCAGAAACGGTTGTACGGGAGGATGACTCACGGCTGGAGGAAGCTGTCACCGCGGGAGTAAGCGGTGGAGTCGTAGGTGTACAGGGCGGCCACCGCTTAGCCCTGGCTATAAGATCACGAAGATGGGGCTGAGAACTGGAGGAAAAACAGAGAATGGAGGGCAGGAGAACCAGGAAATTAGGAGTTCAAACCAGAGGGAGCTTTACATTGATCTGAGGTTCTGGGCACGGGGGCAGTGAGCTTCAGTGAGAAGCTTGCTGGATTGGCTAGGAGGAATTGGTTTCCCGGTAATCGGATCAGAATAACCGCGGAGTCATCAGCTTCAACGGGAGTAGACAACAGTTCAGGTAGGTCTCGAAATCCCTTACGGTTACTGCATTTCTGTTCTGCTTATCATCTTATTTCAGTTTATGGTTATTACACTTCTGACAAAAGATCAAAAATCGTGATCACATGAAGACTCCATAGCAATTAGCCCCTTGGAGGATGGAGACAAAACACTTGCAAGATCCTTCATGAATATGCAAAGAAAGTAGCAAAATGAGCAGCTTGGCAATGCCACATCATCATGAAGTTCCATGTCATCATTGTCAAGAGTCATTTCAAGAGTCACATGTGTCATAGTGCCTTGCCACATTTTTGGAATGTAATTATGTAATTCTCCAAAATGAGAAAATGTAAAATATGTGGAATACCAAGGGTCCCACATGGAATACGAAGAGTCACTATTGAGTTTGAAAAGTCATTGTAAAAACTCAAGAGTCACAATGGGGGTAAAGAGTCACATGGGAGGTGAAGAGTCACCTCATTTTTTATAAATACACCCTCATAACTCAAGCAAAAGGACTTTTGGAACTTGAAATTTTACGTTGGATTCTCTAGCATTAGCATTGTAGAGAAGATCTTTCTTTGGAGAAGCAAGTGGTGACTTACTGTTCTAGTATTAGGGCTAGTGTGGCAACATTGTACTTGTATATCTTGCCACTTCCACTTAATATGTGAAGCTTGGTGATCCAACACATTTTCATGCATGTATCATTAATATCATAAGACTATTCTTTAGATGTTTGTGGTATGTGTTTCATTCATATGTATTAAGGAAATTGAACTATTTTGGTGGCTTTGGTACTTATCTTGTTAAAGGTGTGTTGTATTTAGTTTTACAGTTGTGGTTGGCTTGTGAACTACTTTATAGACGAAATTTTGATCCTCTTATGCTCTTGTGTGTATCTTTTAGGATGGTACTATTAATTTTCTTCTAGAGGCTCACTCTCTTTCTCCCTGTCATGAAAGTACATTGTATACATCACAATTGTATGTCTCATAGTGTCGACTAACTTGTTTGTTTCAAAGAATGGTGTATAACCTCTTATGTTAATTATTGCATCCAGGGAAAATCCTTAAGGACAATGGAAACCAACCATATTTCTGGTTGGGGCTCCTATTCCAAACGATGTGAGGTCTAATTGGGACTTCACATTGGGGATATCGCCTTGGTTGATAGATTTCCATCATCGTCAACATTTGGTGTTAGAAGGAGGGCCAAATGATAAGTTGTGCCTGTTGAGTTTGTTTTGAATCTCTGATCTTAAATGTCTCTTTCCCAAATCATAATCCCGAAATTTTTTTCTAACCCATCCCCTAGTAAATTTTTCATCTTCGCAGAACAGTTTCATGACTTGTCACAATTAGCTTTGATGGTGAGGGTGGTACATTCATAGCCAAACATATATATGATTTTATTGGTTTTTGTAAGTCTAATGAAATCGACGATGAATATGTTGTTTGTATATTATTCACCCTCACTCTTGAAGGTCGAGTTAAGAAGTGGTGTTAGACTTTACAATTTACTTCCATTCATTCATTCAATCGATTTAGCAAGGAGTTTCATCAAGCCTTTGGAAAGTATGATTATAAAAATGTATGTAATAGGACTGATCTACTCATAATGAAATCTAGTGAATCTATAGAGGATTTTCTTAATCAGTTTCTTCACTTTTTCTATGAATTTTGCGAGGGAGTGATTGATTCATATTTTATTAGTGAAAAGTTTTAGAGCTTGGTTCTCCTCTTCGTGAAATCATTTGCATCTAAACCCTTCGATGATTCCTCTTTCCCAACTTATGTTGATCATGGGACACCCAAAATATGTGAGGAGGAACCTACTATTATGTTTGTTCCTTGTTCTCCTCTTTTTCCAGTACCAATTTGGGTGCCACCTAGTGATGATGTTAAAGTCGGGAAATTTGAAAATCGAATTGTTGCTCTGTCTGTTCAACCTTCATCTAATTCCCATTATTCAAATATTATTGAGGAGGACTTGGAATGGTGTAGCAATTACACGAAGCCTGAAGTAAAATTTGATCCCTTAGTTTTTCAAGTACATAATCCTAATCTTGAATCTGATCCAATTGAAATTAGAATTTCCTCAAGAGATGCTTTTCAACCTCTACCATCTACATATCACGATTCCTTATTTCACGATCTTCTTGATCAACCTACTTCAGCTCTTAAGGATGATCAACCTATTTTTTAAAGCAGTAATAAAAAACAAGGTAGTTGCATTTCACAGGTAGAGGAGCAAAGTGTTGAAGACACGTTTCATCTTTATTCCCTCTTTCAAGATGACAATCTTGCATTTTAGGCTTATCACCGATTTTGCAATCATAATAACCTATCAAATGATTTCAGATCCTTCATTTAAGTTGATACTTTGGACAACCATCACCATGAAATCCCTATTTCCATTAACACATGGTGATGGAAATCCAAGTGCATCAAGTGATATATTTTCTTCTTTTGAAGGCTTAGATTTGCAAAGCATCAAATCAGAATATGTTCCTCACAACTTGCAACCTTCATTTATGCAGTGGGATTCTCTTTCAATTTGGAATGATTCTGAAATTTCTTCAATTTATGCCTCTTTAGATACCAAATTTGAAGAAACAAGTTGTCAAGCTTTTGAATCTTCGGTATACCCTGTTGAAGAAAAGAAAGATCAATATGAATGCTACATCGGTATGCATGTTTTTGATCATTATGATGATGAAGATAATATCATGGAGCATGACATGCATGTTGGTTCGTTGTTCTTACAAGCGTAATCTTATTCAGTTACAACTGGTGTTTCTCCTCCTGAGTATTTTCATCTCTCCTCACCTATAACACACCACCCATTGTACCCATATATGTGCGATAAGTTTATTATACTAGCAAGTATTTATCTGGTTTCTCATGGTTGTGATCAGGTACAAGATGGTGTGATTCTAGCATTAGAGGATGAAAAGATTGAATCTATTATTTGCAATCTCTTCAATTGTAAATCTTTCATATCTCGGGAGGGAGACGTTACAATTCTGAGTGATCAAGGGAGTTTTCCAATTGAGGTATCTCAATGCTCTATCTATTAAGAATCTGATATGTTTAACCTTAAGTCTAATCAAACTAGTGGCATTAATAGTGTTTTCATTGATAAATCTAATGATAGTGGTGCATATTTACCTATTGATTTTTCTAAGGCACCTTGATTTGATGTTCCACCATCAAAAAGTACAGAGACATGTCAAGAAGTCAAGGCACTTTACCCAATCCTATTGAGATCTCCGAACTAAGTTGGATCTAGATTGTCACGCATAATTCTTTTTTCAACATCTATCCACTCGTTGTGAGTTCATTCCTAAAGGACTTTCGATATTTTCAAGTTGATCTTCACTGTTAAACACAACCATCGCGAAGATAAGAAATAAGATAAAACATTCATTACATTTATTATTCACTAGATATACATTTATAATACATTTGTGTGACTCTTGGATTCATCTTCCAAGGTCTCTTAGACTCCCTTTGACTGTTCAACTTCCACACCATAACCCTTAGCAAATTAGGTGTCCAACATTCTCCGCCTTAATCCAAAGGGGTATATACGAATCCAAGAAGAGAGTTCTAATACAAAAATACAACAATGCATGGCAGTAATAAATTGAATGTGCTCTCTAAGATGATGGAATAAGGTGGGAGAACTCGAGGTCTCAATCGAAGATGGTTTAAGGATTACCACCAACATTGGAACACTTAGTGCAATTCTTGGAACTCTTCCAAATCTGACAAGAAGTTGAAATCTTCTGCTAGAGGAAGTGTCCTTAATTATTTGAAGAGGGAGACCCTCAACCTAGAAAAGGAAGGTTTGCAACTTGCAGTGGTTTAGGGAAGGCCCCGAACCAAAGGAACGCTTAGTGCAATTCCTAGAACTCTTCCAAATCTGGCAAAAAGCTATAGTATTTTGCTAGAGGAAGTGCTCCTTAATGTTTTGGAGAGGGAGACCATCAACCTGGAAAAGGGAGTTCTGCAACCTGTGGTGGTTTAAGGAAGACCACTAACCAAAGGCTTGTTCATGGGATTCTATGTCTTTGGCTACAACTCTGAATTTGGGTATGGTTGTCTCTGGTTGTAGGCTTAGGTAGCAGGTTTAGGTTATGGCTCAAGTTTGCTTGATCTATCTTTGAAACTTCTATATGACCTTCAATCCCCATTGTCAAATACAAGGTGAGAAGATGAAGATAACTTAACTACAAAACTTTTCAATACTCTAGAAGAAATTCTGACATATGACTGAAATATCTTCTTGGTTGTTGAAGCCCAATGCCAAGAAGCGATCCATCCAAGGTGAACCTTTCTTCTTGCATGAGGTTTGTTTTTGAAGATCAAAACAATGATCTTTCACATGGCCAATTCGGTCACAATGTTGGCATCTACAAATCTGTTGTTGTGGACGAGAAGCACGAACATGTGAATATGAACTGTCATGTAGAAATCCAACACTCTAAAATGGATTGTATTGGAATAGTCCATAATATGAAAAGACACATACTTATCCTATCCAAAACTAGTTATATTTCTGTTATTGACAATCTCTTCCCAAGCTCTGATAATTGGCTTGGGAAGTGCAAACTGAACCTCTGCATATTTATGCACATATGCTTTTGAAATGGGTACTACATCCACCATT
The DNA here is from genome assembly GCA_000404065.3 of Pinus taeda. NCBI lineage: Eukaryota > Viridiplantae > Streptophyta > Pinopsida > Pinales > Pinaceae > Pinus > Pinus taeda. Next base: position 23,051 of record APFE030497801.1, on the reverse strand, counting down.
TCTTATTGCTGATGGGACTCTGTCTCAATGTTCTGAACAAAAATAGAATTTGAATGATGTCTACATTGTTGTAGTTCATCTTGTTGAAGTTGTGATTCGAGCTGCAAGAAATCTATTTTGTTATGTGCATTTTCCAGACAAATTCTAATGTTGGATAGAGAGTCCTCGCTGATGTTTATCATTTCATCTACAGTGGAATGTATTAGAGTATTCAACGGTTCTAATACATCATCAAGTTTGACCATTTTTCAATCTCAAGAATCAAACTTCAGCAAATAAAAGTGTCGCCTTCAAGTTCTAAAGTAAATTTGAAATATATCTCTTCCTTTCAAGGTGTAGAAAGTGACATAAAAGATCCTCAACGAAAAAGAATAAAGAACATAAAGGCCTGAATAAGTTTTGCAACCTCTCTTCAAATGAATAAATATCCAACCTCAATGGTCTCCAATGTTCAAATTATTTTTAAAATATTCAAAACACCACAAACTATAAAAACACTAACCTTAATAAAAATCCACTATAGCAAGAGAATTATTTGGTAGATCGATAAAATTGATGAGCTCTATTTTAGTGACATACAAATTTGTTGTTGCTTGGGTACCAACAAAATCCATGAAGATTGGAGAACAGTAAGTGGCATCTCAAGTCCAGTAACAAGTCAATCGTTCGGTGACAAGGCGCAATGAGTAGCAGCAGGTGCTTTGCGTGGCGTTTTTTTTAAGCCAAATCCTTGAAATCATTGGAAAATTTGCTAATATTTGAAACAATGCACCAAGTTGTGGATTTTAAATGTTGATCTTTCTAGAAGATGAATAATAATTCTACCAAAGGAGGCTCGAAACGTCGGTCACAATTTGGTTAAAGCACATACCAATGCACAACCGTGCACCAAACACCATTGAAAACTTAATGCATGCAACATTCCACGCATAGAATGAACCGTACGCACAACAGACAATCTTTAATCAACGCACCACCGACTTCAACGCAGATAACATACCATTCTTTCTCTAGCTTGTCGAACCTGCGACATGCTTTCAGGAGGTTACACATGCAGTATAACATATATCGCACTATGCATGACCTCTGAAGATGCATCTTTCACCAACGATGTCAACCAAGAACGAAATGGAAGATTGAATCAAATCCTTTACCTTTTTTTAAATCGACCGAATGCTGACCCTCTTATATTAACTCAATTCAAAATTCACAAAATATGGAGGCACAGAGTGTTCTCATAACAAGAAACTTATTTCTACTCTTTGTCCTCTCCGCCAACTCGAATTGTCTGAACTGATTAGAGCGATGACGAGAGGAGAGATGTAAATATTTCGCATCAACATACGCATGGACTTTAAACTCAACGCACAGAGACTGCATAACCAACTCTAATACGACTTCACTGCATCGGCACAATGCACATATAACCAGTCTCCTATATGGCTTCACCGCAGATGATTACTCAGAATCAATGCTTCAACGATGAATACAAAACTTAATTCACAGTGCAACGAGTTTTAAAGTGTTGTGGATGGCCTATGGGTAAACAAAAAATGCCCAGAAAGTAATAAATGTTGTGGACGATCTGTGGAAATAGTATAAATGCCCAATAAGCAACGAAAACTATGTATGGCCAATGTGGAAAGAAAAGTCTCCAATGAACAGTCCAAATGCATCCAGAGGAGTCATGGCGGTAGATAGTCTTTGAAATGGTATTAACACGCTCTGATAAACAATGTAAACAACAGATAATGCATGCTGTTTCACTATTGGCTTCACATTATTGCCAACAGACAGTGAATGGGATTTTAGTTCAAACTCAAAGGAAATACAAAACCATTCTCTCAGAATAAGAGCACAAAACCATCAATAGGAGTGTCTCCTCGCACAACGCAGAGAACAGAATACGCTTAGGGTAACACCAAAAGTCATTAATGATAGAGAGGCGTTTTCTGGAAAGGAAATGAATTGACAGAGGAGATAGAGCGGGCCAGGACACCACATAGAAGATTCATAGCATGGGAACAAATAATTTTGATGAGCCGTCAATCCAATTGCAGCAGAAGGCATTATGATTCCAGATTAAGAATAGCCAGGAGAAAAAATGTGCGGTCAATAGAAGATTGGGACAGAAAAAATCTCATAGAGTGAATGATTTGCGCAGGTCTATAATAAATAACAAGTGGCTCGGGCTTGAGCAGGCCAAAATTTGCCAAAATTTGCCGGCTATTCACAAAATATACATTTATAACTCTTAGATTCATCTTCCAAGGTCTCTTGGACTCCCTTTTAATGTTCAACTTCCACACCATAACCCTTAGCAGATTAAGTGTCCAACATTCACAATCTTCACGATGGCAATTCTAATCAGGTGAAATATTATTGTTTGGTTAACCCTTCTTCATCATGTGAATCTCTTGCATCGCACTCAAGGTTGGAGAGAACATATTTCACGAATCCCCATAGTTTCAAAGCTTGACATTTTGATTATCAAGGTAAAATTCATTCTGGGTTGAAGGATTTCTCTTTGTCAAACATTCCGTGATTGATCAACTTCGTATCACTCTTGTGCATGTCATGAATCTAATCATATTTCTCGCACAATCTCTCTTCTTGAGTGATGGTAAATTCTTGAGTCATTAAGAAAATCAAGACCTTTTTGTTGTGATGAGTACCTAGTTTGATTTGACCCTTGCTTCCAATATTTCAACAACCTATTGTCTTAATTGGTTTCTTGAATTTGCGATGTCAATGATTGTTTTACTTAGTGGCATGATGTCTAATCATATACAAAGTGAACCAATGGAGAATTGAAGATCTTATAGTCACCAATCTGGGCATCGTCATTTTACATTGATTGATTTTGTTAATTCTAGTGATCTTCATGGTTTATCATTCCACATTTCATATGCTTTTCAGATAGTTGAGACATTTCAACCTGAGTTGATGGTTATGTCAAGTTTTCACCATCTTGAAAAGGTTGATGAACAAGATTAGATTGAATTCCCCCCAGAAAATTATCTTTGTGATTTGAGCGCGTTAATTGAAAATCCATTTTCTCATGAGCATTACAGTTTTCAAATTGATTTTTCTGAATATCAAGATCCAATCGTCGAATGGTTAGAGCAATCTTACATTGCAAGCTCTGTCACAAATAATAAGTTTCAATCTTTTATGATGTTTGCAAAAATTGAAAACATCAATGAATGCACTTCCTTGAGCAACCTTCAAGGATTGTATGAACATCATTTCAAGCAACAAGATAAAGCTCAAATCTAGTTAAATTTGGTAAGCATGGCACATCTTTCGATTGATAAGAAAAACCTTCAATTTATTGGGCAAGTTTGTCAAGTTGTAGTCTTTTCTTTTGCAGAATATTGCATATATCCTTGTGATTGGGGGTCGGGAGCGGTTATGGTGGTTACATTAGAAATTCCATTATACTTAGCCCTGACCTTCTAGTTGGTTAGGTAGGAGTAGGTTTAGTAGCATGTTAGTTTCACTTGCACACTCATCCTTGTGTTTTTCCTCTTATCTAGTCATTTGCATTTGTTTGTTTGCTTCATTTGCCTCCCATGTTGTTTTTTCAATTAAAGTTTACTTTCGCTCTATTTTTTCTTTTGTCTTCTTGTTATCCCTTGTATTGTCTTTATTGTTTAATAAAAATTCACATGAAAGTTATTTTGAATTTGACACAAAAGACAATGTGGAAAATTTCGAAAAGGGCAGTTGTGATGACGAACAATTCTTGGCTTATCTGTTATGTTGGGTCCTTCGTTTTGAGTTTTTGTGGAAAAAGGAGCCAGGGGCAAGTGGTGGGGACAACTGTTGGGGTTGCGGAGCTGACGACCAAGAGTGGAATAGGAACTGGAAGTGAATCGAAAGTTGCGGAAAGGAGGCGAAGAGGAGTAAGAGCAGCCAAACAAGGGGAGAACAAAGGTCGCTGAGGATGAAGACATCCGAGCAAAAGACAGGCAGAACTAGTAGTCTGAGCATAGGGCAGATGATATAAAGCAGAAGGAAGGACAAAGAAAGGTTGTTGTTGGTCAGTCGAGTGAGCTAGTGATCATTGGAGCTTTCTTGTGTTGCGGAGAAATGTGAACAAGTCCTCGATCTTGTCTGAGTCTGTTTGTGCTGGTTATGATATTTCTGTTATTGATGATCAGGCCTTAAGCCTCTTTGTATTATTTTATATTATGTTAATGGAAGAGACGGTTTAGACCCACATTGTGTTCTTATGATCCTTATCAACTCTTTACAATTTTGAATGAATGCATCTGTGTATATCGTTTCCTAAGATGGTATGAGTAGATCGTTGTGATTGGGTTAGTGTAGATTGTGAGTTATTATGTTGTGGTATCTTATGTTTGTCATGACTCCCTTGGTTCCTAATTCCACCCTCATCTAACTTCAATCGTGGCATGCCTCGGGTGAGACTCCTTACCTTTTCTGGGTAAGGTGAAAATGCGTGCGTACCTCTAGACTACAGTGGAGCCTTGTTGGACCCTTGTACCCAAACCCAAGGTCTCAACCCTCCTATCATTTTATGAGTCGTGATACCCAGAAGCCATGACCTGCAGGAAAGTTAATGAAGATCTAGAGGAGGAAGACCTAGAATGTTATTTCATTATATTTAATGTGCCCTAATTAAATGCGAATTTATGAGAATATTAAAATTATTGGAAGGATTGCATGCATTACTCATAGGCAATGATGAAAGAATGTTCATAGAGGTCAATCTTATATATTGCATCCTTGAAACTCCATCAAATATTGTCAACGAAGTATAAAATTCTATTGTAGTTGTGAAGTCGCCTCCTCTACAGTTAGCGAAGCTGCATTAGGTCTCCTTGAAGAGTGAAAACATCAAATCAAAGTAATTCTTGACTCCATTATTTCCAATGAGTAGGCACTGGTCTAAAATCCTTGGTGATAATCTTCTTATTGAGAAATCAATCTTCCTTCAGCTCCTCTCTCTTTTCTTCATCCTTTTAAGGCTAAGGGAGGCCTTCTAGGGCTTGCTGTGAAATCCTCTAGGACAGTGTGCTTCAAATTTCATCCAATATGAATGCTATTTAGTCTCCCTTCTAGGCCTCAATTTTTGAACGAATTGTGGCAGTGGAATTTCATTTAATTGATGCCCTAGCTATCACACCAAGTGGGAACCCTTGAAGTTTCCCTTCACCTTAGGGATTTCTTGAAGGTTTGTACTTTAGTAGCATATCATTCGAGACATTTTCTATTAACTATCTTGACCTTGGACGAACTCTAATCTCGTCAAAGATTTCAACCTTAGGTCTTGTATAGTATTTCTCTCAAGGGGTTTTTCCTGGAAAGTCATCGTAGCTTCTCCCAAAACTCGGACCTCAATTAAACCTTTCCATTGAATGTGTCATCATTGCCTGATTTTGAACCCTAGTGAAGATATATAAATCACATGTGAAAGATATTGGGACTCCTCCTGTTAGTGAAAATACAAGAAGAGAAAGGGACATAGGATGTGGTGACAGTGGGCCTTTGTCCCAAATTGTTGGTATGCCCTCTAACTCTTGCCTATATACTAGGTCAATTAATTTGTGCAGCAACAGACACAATTTTATCCAGGAAAGAGTAGCAGATATTTGGGAGCAGAGATATGAAGGTGATTTTCCTCTGGTTCCCAGTGTCCAGGAGGCAGGAAAAGAGGAGGTTGAATTGTCTGCAAAGGAAGTTAATTTGTGCAATGTGAGTTATTGGAAGAGGTCTTTTTAGTTGTCGGAGGTTGAATCAAGATCCTGGAGGCAAAGCGAGTCATTTCTAGAGGCAAAGTGAGAGAGTACGAATCACCTGGAAGGGTTCGAAGCATTGTGCGAGTTTATCCAGAGCCACCAGTGTGCATTCTAGGAAAAGGTGTGAATAGCCTGGAGGAGGTGCGAGTGGCTGGAGAGAGGCTAGTGTGATTACAGAAGGATACAGAGTGTCTCCAACATGTTTTTCCAATATATTGTTGGAGGTTTTCTAGTTTGGCAACCAATTGCAATTATTCTCTCAAATTGTTGCACAATAATAAAACCCTCATCTTCTACACTGACTTTCCCTTTGGGGATTTTTCCGGGACAATTGTCCAAAAACAACAATGTTAATTTTATTGCGTGCGTGCACCTATTTCTTAGTTCTTGTTTATATTTTTGTGGCGTAATTTTATTGTGAAGAATTGCAGTATGAATTATTTGTCATTTTTCGTAATAATAATTATAGAAAACAAATAAATTGTTAAAGTTATGAGAATAGTTTCCAGTTGCATTTCAAGGAATTTTCACATGGGATCATAGCATTGAAGATCAGATCAAAAGCTCGAAAGTGAAGGAAGCGATATTGTGTAGTTTCAGAGGGAGATATGAAGCACCAATTTCCAAATTTGTGAAAGCTAACCAGATAGTGTGAGTATCAGAGGGGCGGAAAATAGATTTCCAATTCATGTGAAGGAAAAGTTTGATTTTTACTTAGATATGTAGTAGCAGGAAGTAGGATTGCTAGAGAGGGTTTATGGTGAGCAGATTAGTGAGTTCACAAAGCAGATCTGTCACAATGATTTTGAAACAAGTGTTTTGCAACAACAGATCAACACAGAGAAGGAAGAGAAAAGCACATAGGCAGGTAAGTCTGTGTTCCCACCTCATTCACATCGACCAAAGCCAATAATGCCAACTTGGTACAATACAAGGAGTTTTGATTTCCAAATATAGAAATTAATAATTAAGTATTGGAGAAAAAAATCACCTTTCCAGGATTTCTAAAGTCGTAATAATTGAGTCCCGTAACCTAGGTTAAACACTTTTACCATATGGGTAATCTTTAAAATCCACAAGCATACATATTAGTTATATAAGTGCCACCAGTGTGACAATAAGGATCCACAAACAACTTAAGAAGAGAAGCTTCAATGATATTATGCAACATGCCTGTGGCATCAAGGCCTGCAAAGCAACATGGCACATTGATGATTTTTAAAGACAGTTTCTGCCTTCCTGCATATGAAGGAGCATTCTATAGGATTGTTGAATGCACAAAATAATATCAAGAAATTATAAACTTAAAGATAATACGTACCCATAATCAATTATGAGCTTGATACTGAACCTTTAAGCTGTCCACATATAAACCTCAGGCCTTAAGGTTTCCTCTTCTGCTGTTGGACCAATGGTAGAAATAGAGAAACAATTTTTCTACACAAGCATATTACATTTTCATCTCCACAAATCTCATTCTGCGGAGCCTAGAGTTTCTTGAACCTTGAGGTTCGTTTACTTGCATTTGGAAAATACTCAACTAACAAATTTTATAATATCTTCATTCCAAATTATATTTATCTAGGCCTTGTTTAGTAAAGGGTACACCTGTACAATTAATATATATTTAGCCAAGGAGGCCTCCACGGTTTTCATTAAAGTTGTGTGTACCTACGTACATTGCCGAATATGAACAGGTACATGCATGTCTTTTATACCATGAAATACAAAAATCTGAAAAATAAGCAATGCAAATGGTATCGGGAAAGCAGTTGCTCAAAGCTCGGGAATAATTGGTTCTCTTAAGTTTGCAAAAGCTTGTGCACGACCAAAGCGAGCATTCACTGCATCCCATGAAACTAGGTTATCCATGAATGCTGATACATAGTCCGCCCGCCGATTCTGTCACCATAGGTGTGTCAAGTGACCAAAAGAATTTCAGATGAAATTAGAATTTAGAAAAGTTCCCCGACTGATAACTAACAAGCCACAGTATTAAAGAAACTTTTGTCTCCAACAAAGATTAAAATCCACACTAACCTGATAGTCGATGTAATAAGCATGCTGCATAACCGAAGAGAATGTAGAAAGGAAAACCAAACAGTAAGTATCCAGAACAAAGTTGTGCTACTGCAATATCCTGAATCATTTCCTAGATGTCTGTAAGTGAAGCTGACACAGAGGTGTTTCTAGTTTCTACTTAAGGCTCTAAGCAAGTCTACTTACCTCACAAACATTGCTAATGTAAGAATCTAGAGTAGTTCATGAATTTCTGCATCCTAAAACAAATATTAAATTACTTCAGAATCCAATTACCTCCCAAACATCAATGGTGAGCACTGGCTGCAACAAGTAGAACAACGTTAATGTTCCGTTAGCATATCATACTAGAAAATAAAAACTTAAAATATGCTAGCAATGACTTAGACCCTACTCTATCTTATTTATGGAGCTTACATCTACTAGAATTTAGGAAATAGTAAGTCCTTTTGGGTTCTCTTATAAGCTCATAATTACTGATAGTATGTTCTTATTTTAAAATTATCCATGCATGTTGTTTCATATGCATTAATTATTTCATGCATTATGGTCATTGGCTCCAAAAATGCCCCATATATCTACCTTGGAAATTGCCAAAAACTTCTATCGTAGACCTTAATGCTTGCTACAAATACCTCAACGACCAAAGACATAAGTTGCAAATTAGTGTAATCAATTCAATACTACTGTCTCTTTACCATATAAAAGTTGAATTTAATATTAATGCACTTGTCTTGAATGCATATTCACTTCTCTATCGAAAGCCTAATTCATGCTGATTATGATAAATCGTTAAAAGGATGCATAGTGCTTCAGTAATCAGAAACGTTTCGTCCAATGTTTTAAGAGAATAAATTATACGGCTCATACATTGTTAAGTGGTCATAGTTACGTTGCTATAAATTTCAGTCTATCTAGAAGTAAATTTGGGTTTGCAGATTAAAATCAGAATTAATTTTTTGGTCTTACAAACCACATAAGTGTTGAACTGGATACAAAAGCCCTCTCTTGAACTGGTCTATCTCTCCAATAGTCATGCAATTCATGTTCAAAATATTAAAAACTAGTAGGTAGAAGGTTTGATTCAAATTTTCCAAGTGCATAAATTATCTACATAGATTGAAATCTTGGTCAGACATTAAGATTTAAAATAAAAAGAAAAATTGATATGCCCTCTTTCGCGCAGGGGAAAAGAATATTTAATAAGAGAACATATCATCTAGCTAATGTGGTAGTCAAGCTGGGCCCAAGCATATTGAAGATCTGCCTCTCCCCTTAATGGGAACAGGTCATCCATCTCATTCCAGGAATTCTCCTGTGAAGAATATCTTGAGCAATCTCTCAATGGTGCAACATAGAGGGTTCAGAACAGTAAAGGGGTTAGTCCTGAAGCATTTGGAAAGGAGTTTTGAGTTGCAGAATGCTTGAGAAGGGAACTTGTCCATAACAATCAGGAACTGGCAACAAGTACAATTACATAAATGAGGGAGTATCGTATATGGCATTTATATGCCTATGGTGACCCTTCATGTACAATTGTCTATACTAGTTGTACCTTTTACTAGTTATATATGATTTACATTCTAGCCTATTTTCTATGTTCATATATCTATATATGTTATTTTATATTGATAACATTGGCTCGCCCTTAAAAAAGCTGTCCTCAAAGAATTCTTGAAAGAGTAGTCTTTGGAAGATTCCCTTTCCGAAGTGTCCTCCCTAGTCCTTCCCTCATTGGATGGGAAGCTTTTTTAGTTCCGGATTTTGGATTTGGAACTTGGTTTGCATGCTTCCAAGGTTTGTTTGTAACTTGATTATAACGCTTTGAAGTTCATCTAATCCGTCTCTTAATGGCGTTTTGTTGATCACTAACATGATGTTTTCTTTAACATGTAGATGGATTGCCTTGACATTTTCTTTCTTCTTTGATTACAACAAGCCAGCCTTTTGACAGAAAGTCTCTGATCCATATAGGTATAATGCTTTCAGTGCCACTTGAAATTCATGGATTGCTCTTGGAGGTTTGTGGCATAAGCACCCCACTGTATCAACCATTTAGCACTTGATACCATATCCATTTCATCAAGTGTAACAGCATAAAACCCTGTTTGCACTCTCAAATTTTCTCTTTGTACAGAAATGTTAAGGCATCATTGTACTCTGATTTCTTGGACATCAACAATCTTAACTCTGAGATCCTTGGTAGGATACACAATAGGTTTAATTTCCTAGTACAACTGATGTCTATGCAGTTATGAGTGCTGCCAGAATCTACTAGTAGCATTACATCTCTACTTTTTGTCTCCTCCCAATTTCAGAGTCCTCAATTGCAAAAAAAAATTCATAGATTTAAGGAAAATTGTAGGTTTGTTTTCTCCTTTTCTTTGACATGTAGATGGCTAGCCTTGACATTTTCTTTGTTCGTTGATTACAATTTACAACAAGCCTGCCTTATAACAGAAAGTCTCTGATCCATATAGGTATAATGCTTTCATGCCACTTGAAATCCATGGATTGCTGTTGGAGATTTGTGGCGTAAGCACCCCACTGTATCAACCATTTAGCACTTGATGCCATACCCATTTCATCAAGTGTAACAGTCTAAAACCCTGTTTGGACTTTCAAATTTTCTGTTTGTATGGAAATGTTATCGCATCATTGTACTCCTTTGATTTCTTGGACATCAACAATCTTAACAGTGAGATCCTTGGTAGGATATACAAAAGGTTTAATTTCCTAGTACAACTGATGTCTATGCAGTTATGAGTGCTACCAGAATCTACTAGTAGCATTACATATCTACTTTTTGTCTCCTCTCAATTTCAGTGTCCTCAATTGCAAATTTCTTTTCATAGATTTAAGGAAAATTGTAGGTTTGTGTTCTCCTTTTCTTAGATCCCTAGTCTTATCGTCATTCCTTTGGTACAGTGGAGCATATTTACACCAGGTAACAATCAAGGACTTGCATCAAGTGATAGGAAAGGTGTTAATTTTCCACTGTTCTATGCTAGTACAATCACTTAGCCCAATTCTTTCTTCAATTAGTAATCACTTTTAAATAAATTTAATCTTCCAGTAACAATGAGCAACGAGCAATTGTAGATAGAACAGCAATTCAAATGCAATAGATGACAGCCAAGAACACGAGATAAAAGAGACACAAGATTTGGTCAAAGACCAGGGAAACACCCCACAAGGGGGGAAAACCCTTTCAAATTCTTTGATTAGATTGTCATCAAATGTTCAGCAGCGAGACACAATGTTCCAATTCATCAATAATGAGTCAAAGGTCAACAGCTTTGACTATCCAATTCAACTAACCAATATCCAATGAGAGATGGGTCCAAAAGTCAAATCTGATCCAAAGTCAAAGTCTACAATTTTTTGTCAAAGTCAACAGCAGTTAAATATGCCCTGGCCCCTAACCAGTCAATGTTCAACATTCAAATCTGCTCCAAATCAGCTTGGTCAACAGTCAAACAATTCGGCTTCCTTTTCTGGTCAAACTTCAGTCAAAACAGTCCCAAAAAGACTTGGTCAAAGGAGAGAAAGCTGGGTCAAACTTAAGATTCCTGCAGTCGATTTCAGTCAACAGACCTTTGGTCAACCCAAGTCAAAGTGCCCAGAAAAATTTGGTTCCTTCACCAAGAAATTCGGCCTCCAAAAATATACTTTTGCAAGTCAAATCAAGTCAAAATGCCAAGTCAAAAGTGGTCAACAACTTCCCAAACAAAAAGTCAACCCAGAAAATCAGATCAGCCTCCTTCCCTTCAAACATGTGAGCTCAGACTCCTTAGTTGCAGACTTGTACGAACCAATCAAGAGAGGAGAGAGAAGAAGAGACGTGTTGATGTGATGTCCAAATGAGGTGGCCTTGATGTGTATTTATATGCGACTTTGGAGACCCAATTTCTCCTTTAGGCTGACCTGTACTTTTGTGTACTTGTGGGTTTTCTATTAAAAATAATATTTTTCCTTGACCAAATTAAATTCTTCCAAGGGCAAAGAGGATCTTTTATGGATGAGTAAGGCTGTCCAAACGAGGGAATTTGTGTAATGACCCACCTATAGCTATAAATAAAATACAAGTATTAGCATACATACGAGGACTCCATACGATAGCTCTGTATGTATGGACCCGTATGTAACGCACTATATATATAATAAACCCTCAAACGAACAGAAATGTCAGTTTTAATGTTTAAAATTTTAATTGGTAAATTAAAATTTATAAAATTAAATAAAATTAATTAAATTAAAATTATAAATTAAATTAAATCACTAAAATAATAAATAAACTTTATTAAATTAAATTTATATATTCAAATAAAATCACCAAATAAAATCAGATTTTGTTTTATAAAATCAACACGTATCAAAATTAGGACACAGAGATGGAGGAAGTCAGTGAACGGGAACTTATAAGAAGGAAGGGGCGGTTGGAGGAAGGGGGGTCAAAAGGGAGGAGGAAAATTTGTAACACAAAATTTTCAACAGAAAAGACTGAGCCTTGTTTGTTCTGAAGTTTTTGGGCACGGGGGAATAGTTTGCATCAATTGAGAAGCATCCTGGACTGAGTACCTAGGTTGTACTTGGTTTGGCTGGGAGGTTATGGTCTTTTGGTAACGGGAGCGAGAGCTGGAGCAATTCTGAAGTCTCTTCATCAGCAGAAAACCAGGTAGGTACTTCTCATCAAATCAATCAATTTGACATATGAAATTTTGTTAAATTTCAGAGCATGTTCATAAAGATTTCATATCCTGTTCAGAGTACAAATTATTTTCAGTCTTTACATTTTATGATTTCATATCCTGTTCAGAGTAAAAAATAACTGTTTAAATTATTTCCAGTCTTTACATTTTATATCGGAGTTGTTCACATGGTATTCGTTAGAAGCGATATAGATTACAAACCTTTCCCTCCAGGCATTCCAACTCTGTATTGCAGCCATGGATGTTATAAGTGATGTTCCTTTTTCCGCGGATAATTATTCGGTAGAGAAGTTATTCCACGGATAAGTGCCTTTTTATTCTCGACTGATAATTTATCAACCGAGAAGTTATTCGGTATATAAGTGAGGTTTCTTTTGGTAAATAACCCTATATTAAATTATTAAATTATTTATAGTCCTTTATACTATATCACGGATATATATCATGAATATATATTACATCAGTTATATATATCATAAATTATTTACAGTCCTTAAGTTAAATTAATGTGGGTGCGGGTTGGACGGGGGAAAAAGAGCGGACGGAGGGAACGAAGCGGGAGAATAGAGGTAACAGTTCTCGGGTTTTCAGACCTAGGGTTTGAAGCTGGACAGGAACAGGATCAGGGTGGCAGAACTATTCAGAAGGGGACAGATCCTGACCCGACAGATGGTAAATGAGGGGTCCATAGGGACCCCCACATACAAGCAGATAATCATGAATAAACAGCCAGCACAGGAAGGGGTGCAGATATTAGGGCTTGAAAGGTCAAAGCTAGAGGTAGGAACCAGCAAGGACAGAAACGAAAACGGGGAAAAGGTGGAGCAGTCTGCTCATAAGTTGAAAGGGAAAGAGGGAAACCGAAGAGCAAACGATAATAGCAAAGCAAAGGATACGCAGGCCAACCCCGCACAGGAGAATAACCAAGAGAAGGAGCAAGAGAACAATGAGAAAACCGCTCCGGAGAAAGAAAACGAGGCAAGGAAGAACACTCAAGAAAATCTCACAGACAAACCCACTCAAGGACCATGCAAACCAAAAGTGGCAGAAGTCCTAAGAGTGGTGCTAACGGACCCCGAAATACAAGCTTACAGAGACCACATGACTGAACATACAGTGATCTGCAAGTTCATGGGACTGTGGCCAACAGAAAGAGCATTATGTCAATGGATAAAACAACAATGGAAACCCAAAGGAGATGTCAGTCTGCACCTCGGAGCAAAAGGTTTCTTCACAGTTGTTTTTTCCAATCTAGAAGACAAGGATAGAATATTTGATGGAGGCCCCTACTTTTTTGCTTCAGCGGGCCTCTACATGAAACCATGGAAACCTAACTTTGTGCCAGAGAAGGAGACCTTCACGCATGTGCCAGTCTGGATTCGCCTCTTCGCACTCCCAATAGACTATTGGGGCTATGCTGCGCTTAAACAAATAGGTGACAAGTTAGGGACGTTTATCAAAGCTTTGGAGGCCACACTGCAAAGAAGATATACTACCTGTGCTTGGATCTGTGTGGAGATGGACGTTTCAGGGGCATTGCATGAACGTCTGTGGCTGGAGTACAGGGATGAGGACTACTTCCAAGCTATTGACTATGAGCAAATTTCATTTCGTTGCAGGAAGTGCCATGAGCATGGACACTTAATCAGGGAATGTCCATTAAACAGAGCAGAGGAAACACACAAGGAGGAACAAGAAGGAAAGTTCAGGGACACCTTCATTCGACCGAGAGCAAACAGGAAGCGACCAAGCAAAACAAGCGCAACACGAAGTAACACAAGCAATGCTTTTAAAGTATTGGAAACTGAAACGGACTCAGAGGACCATAATAAGGAGAACAAGACCAGTGAATCAAACAAAGCATCAACAGAAGCAGTGACCAAAGGAATGGAGGAGGATATTCCAAACAGCACTGAAAAGAATCAAGAAGGCACAGAAGGAGCAGATGAGGACTCAGAAATGTTTATAAGTGACATAGGCAGTGAGGAAATGGAACTCCATGAGGTTTTAGGGCTGGAAGGAGTTAATCTACCAGATATGGTGGAAGATTGGAGAAAGAAGGGGATGGAAAACATATCAGAAGAGGAAGTCAGGAAACTCAATGAAATATTCATAGCCAAGCAAAAGGCAGAGTTGGAGATGCAAAACAAGAAACTGGGCATAGCAAATGGAATGGGACTTCGAACAAAAAGTGTACTTCAAACAACCACCAGCTCCAAACAAAGGAAGAAAAGAGGGCGCAAATCCAATAATGAAGCACTGCAGGAAATGGGACATATGCTCTTAAACTATGGTAAGATGAAAGCTCTAGAAGCCAGATTCTAATTTTTTATGTATTAAAATTAAGGTCATCTCTTGGAATGTTAGAGGGCTCAACGGCCTAACAAAACAAAGACTGTTAAAAAGGAAGGTCCAGAAGGAAAAACCGGATATTATTTTTGTGCAAGAAACCAAATGTGCAAGTAATATTATTAAAGATGTAAGTAGGAAGCTAGGTAAACGAATGGAATATATGGAAACAGACAGTCATGGGTGGGAGGGAGGTTTCTTGACTTGGTGGAATCCTCATGTAATCAAAATCCTCTCCTCGGAGGCCACCAGACACTTCATAGCCTTAGAAATTCAAATGATAAGCAACTCAGAAACCTATTTGTGCATCAATGTCTACGGGCCTCAAAGGTTAGAAGAAAAATTCATGTTCCTAAGAACTTTATTGAATCTGAAGCTTAGATATCCGAGAGCGAAAGTAATTACGGGGGGGATTTCAATATGATAACCTCGCTATCAGAGAAGAAGGGAGGAATTAGGAAACTCAACAAGGATTCTGAAGCCTTCCTAGATTTTATCGTGTCAGCTAAATTAGTGGATATTCACCCCAGGAGTGGAGCTTACACTTGGAACAACAGAAGGGGAGGAGAAAGGCAAATAGCCTCTCGTCTTGACAGATTTTTGTATCTGAAAGTCTGCTGTTGGAGGGTGTAATAGTAGACTCTGACATTCTTCCCTGTGGAGGGTCGGATCATTGGCCAATATCTCTGATGGCTATTATACAGGGTACTCCTAGAAATAAACCTTTCAGGTTTGAGAAATTTTGGCTTGATCACCCGAACTTCATTCAACTTGTCGAGAAGTGGTGGCAGGAACCATTGGACATCAGAGGTACCAAAATGTACAAACTTCAAGGCAAACTGAGACAAATCAAAAATAAAATCAAAGAATGGAACACAAAAGTCTTTGGGAACATATTTAAGGAAAAAGCCAAGATAGAAGAGCAGCTGGAGAAGATTCACAAAGATTGGATTATGGGAGACAGTAACCCAGACACTGCAAACAAAGAAAATTTTTTAATGCAACAATGGCAGCACCAGTGCCAACAGGAAGAAATCCTTTGGAAACAAAAGTCTAGGATCCAATGGCTCAAGGAAGGAGAACAGAACACCAAGTTCTTTCACAGATCGACACTGGACTATAGAGGTGTCAATAAGATCCTCTGTCTCAAAAGCGAACAAGGGGATATCATTGAGAATCATCAAGGAATTTCTACCCTGCTAACTGAACATTTCAACAACATCGCTCAGGAACCAGCGATAGACAGAACATAAGCTATAACTGAACTCATCAAATCCATTCCCAAGTCAAATTCTAATGAGCAAAACCTTGCTTTAACCAGAGAAATCTCCTTAGAAGAAGTGGAGGAAGCGGTGAAGGATATGCCTAATGACAAAGTGCCTGGGCCTGATGGCTTTACCATCAATTTTTACAAGGCATGTTGGGAGATTGTTAAGAATGAGGTTTGCGAAGTGGTGGAGGATTCACAACGTTCTGCCTCAATTCTCAAATCTCTAAATTCTACCTTCCTAGCCCTAATCCCTAAAGAAGAGGAAGCCATCACCCCTGCAAAATTCTGACCTATTGCTTTATGCAATGTTCTTTATAAGATCATCTCTAAATTCATAGCAAATAGATTGAAACCCATTCTTCCAGGCCTCATTTTAGAGGAACAGTCGGGTTACGTTGAGGGAAGACAAATTCTGGACAATATCTTGTTGGCCTAAGAGATGATTCATACACTTCACTGCAGGAGAGTTGCAGGCATGATGATGCAACTTGATTTATCAAAGGCTTATGATAAAGTCAACTGGAACTATCTTGAAGCTATCTTGACAATTTTCGGGTTTGCTAATCAATGGATAAAATGGATTTTAGCCCTAATTAAATCGACCAGATTTTCCATACTGGTTAATGGAGCCCCTGCCAGCCTATTCTCCCCCTCTCGAGGACTTAGACAAGGGGACCCTCTTTCTCCTTTCCTTTTTGTTATACTGATGGAAGGTTTAAGCAGACTTATATGAAGCGCTAAGGAGGAAGGAAAGATCAAAGGACTGCAACCTCTACCCTCCATTCTAGCCACCACTCATCAACAGTTTGTTGATGATACAATGTTACATGGATCTCCAACAGTTAAAGAAGCCCAGGGCTATAAAAGGATCCTAAATCTTTTCAGCGAGGCCTCAGGTATGGAAATAAATCTTTCTAAATCCACTATATTCTTTTTTAATACGCATTTAGCTGTGCAGAAGAATCTCTCGAGCATTCTAGGCTTCCGAAGAGGCAGTCTGCCTTCAAGGTACCTAGGAGCTCCTTTAACAGATAAACCTTAGCAAAAATCTCATTGGGAGAAGATCATAGCTAACCTGAAGAAAAGATGTCAGCACTAGATCCATAGGGCCCTCAATTTCGCTGGTAGGCTAGTTCTTACCAAAGCGGTCCTGCAAGATATTCCACAATATATGCTCTCTATAATCCCGGCTCCCCAAGGAGTCCTTCAACAAATGAGAGTTATACAGAGAACTTTCCTATGGACAGGAAATGTAGAGAAGAGAAAATGGGCTCTAGTAGCATGGAACAAATTATGCAAACCTAAGCACCTAGGAGGGTTAAACCTACTTGATCCATTCACTATCAACAGAGCCCGTGGGGCCAAACTATGGTGGAAGTGGCTGAAAGAACCCAATTTACAGTGGGATAGACACTGGAAGGAGAAATACGCTCCAACGTAAAGCATCCAAGAATTAATCAGAATGCTAGAAAGTCCAGAAGGGTCCCCAATCTGAAGAACCTGGCAAGAAAAAATCGGGAAATTATACAGGAGAACAGCTTCTGGGAAATCCGCAATGGGGAACCGACCACCTTTTGGGAGGATGCTTGGCAACAACTTCCCAAGTTAGAAAGGCCAGAGTTTGCAGAAATGCAAAGAAACTTTCAAGAGCGGGGGATGCTAACGGTTCACCACTATTGGTCTCCTAATAACAGAGACTTAGAATGGAGAAACTGGGTAATCAGTGAAATAGATAACACAGATGAGGAGAACAACAATGTCAGCAACCTGCAGAATATTTTAGATAAAAGGAAAATTAGGAAGGCAGTGGACAAAGACCAACTCAGATGGGTGAAGCAAGGCGGGGGTAATTTCACGCTCAAAGGGGCCAGAAATTGCATCGAAAACTCAGAGCAGATTGAAAAGATTTCATGGAGCAACAAGGTATGGGATTCCCAATTCTGGCAAAAAATTAGAACCTTCCTCTAGCTCCTAATGCATAGGAAAACTTTAACATGGGAAAATCTCGGCAAGAAAGGTTTTTACGGCCCTTCAAGGTGCCCTCTATGCAACAGGGAAGAGGAGACTATGAATCATCTCTCCAATACATGCGACTCAGCAAACACTCTATGGAATTGGGTGGAAAACACCATGCAGTAGACGGACAGAACCAGAGATTCCATCCAGGAGACCATCGAGAAATGGAGAGGTAATTTCTCCGGCAATCAAAGGGTAAATACAATTTGGAAAATAATACCAGGGTTCATAACCTGGACAATATGGAAAGAAAGAAATAGGAGGGTATTTCTAAACGAAACCAGGAACATCACTCATTCTATCGAAATTATCAAACAAAATATAAAACAGTTGGTTCTGGTCAAATGCAAAACAGAGCAAAACGGCAAAGCTTCGAATAGAGACTTACGAATAGAGAAAGCCTTTAACCTGGATAGGGGAGTAGATATTGCAGCAGTGAGTCGCCAACAGGAGCTCAGAGCCACTCCAAGCATTTGGAAGCGACCACCAACTGGCTTCCTCAAGCTGAACTTCGATGGTGCATCAAGAGGCAATCCTGGTTTCGCTGGCATTGGGGGCATCATAAGGAACAACAAAGGGGAAATTATGCATATCTACAGCAGAGCCTTAGGGGAAGGGACGAATAATGAGATGGAATTTGCAGCAATGGAACAGGGCCTCAGAATTTTGAGAAACTTACAAGCGGGAGCTGCAGTAATTGAGGGGGATTCCCAGCTTGCAATCACAGCAGCTAGGACACTGTATGCGGGAGAAAAGGCGAGTAAGGTCACGCAACACTGGCATTTGGCAAAAGTGACAGAGAACATAGCATAACACTTAGTGGCTGAAAGGTTTAGTCTTTCAGGCGGTATGCCGCAAGGCCAATACTGTAGCGGACCACTTGGCAAACGTCGGAATAGAGAACCCCACCAAGATTTGGGACAGCTATTGGCAGGACGTCAGCTGCCCGGAATTAAAAAATAAATGTACCCTGCTCTCGAGGTAGGATTTGATGAGTGAAAGGTAGGATCGAGCGGGCGGGGTTCTATGCAAGCATAATGATATGATGATGATAATCGTGCGTGCTGATAAGAGTATTAAATTAAGAGAGTACTCTTCTTCTGCAAAAACAAAAATTGTTGTATTTCAATTAAAGGAAAGTGGGGAAATCTGGAAAAGCAACTACATCTCACAACGGATAATGTCCCTTGGGAATTGTTCGAGGAAAGATTTCGTGCCAAGTATTTACCTCCATATTTTCAAGAACAACAAGCCAGAGCCCTTCATACATTAATTCAAGGTAATAAATCAGTGGAAGAATATGAAATAAGGTTTATGGAGCTTGTGAAATACATTCACTACTTAGATTCTGATGAACGTCAAGCTGAACGCTTCATATTTGGGTTAAACCCTCGTATCAGGGCCTTGGTTAGGATGTGGAAACCATCATCAGTAGCCGAGGCAATAGAATGTGGCCGCTATGCAAAAGAACATCTAGGAATCAAAAAAGATGTCGGTCCAGCAAAACCTCCACAATCAGGATTTTTAGGAAAGACTCCCCGAAATTTCTTCAGGACCACCTTATGGTAATAGATTTACCCCAAGAAATGTAGGAACAAGAGCTCCCATGGCAGTTAATACTATAGCCGCTGAATCATAAAAAACGAGTCCATGGAAATCTCGTGGAACTGCTAATAGAGGAAGAAATTCGAGAGAAAGCAACATGAGAGGACGAAGCTCTTTATCTAAAAATCCACGTCCTGATTCCAGAGGACCAACACAGGTTAATTGTTGGGGATGTGGAGGACCGCATTTTCAACGTGATTGTCCAGAAGCTTCATCAAGTATATTGCATAGGACAGGAAAGGAACCAATACCAAATACCCAAGGCAATCATAGAATCCATGCAATAGTCAACGACAATCAAGCAGCACACCAATCCACTGTAGTGGAATCTTTAGGTATTATTAATGGTATAAAACAATGTTGCATTAATCATTATCGGGATAATATCGGCGCGTGGAAAAAATCGGAAAAAACGGAATTATAGGAAATAAAAGGGAAATAATCGTTTGATACAAAAATATTCATTTTTTATTTTTATTTTTATTTTTTTTCAATTTTTTTTAATATCTAAACCATCTACAATATAAAATAAATACATTGACACATAAATATGATAAAAAAACTAATATATAAGATGTTTAATATCATTTCTAGTGCTAAAATCACACATAACATTGAATCATGTTCTGAATAGTAAGTCCTGACTCTTGAGTCCCAAATCAGCGTCAAAATATCAACAAAAAATATGATAATGTATCTCATCATGTCATAATGTCATATACAATAAAATGAAAGTCTAATCCTATTGATTTCCTCTGCCCCTCTTGCGAGAAAATGCCACAACTTTCCCTTTCCCTCTAGATGTAGATGCTGGTACCCGTGGTGGTGGAGATGGCAGTGGAGTCTGATGTGCTCTAGAAGCTGAAGAACTAGAAGTAGAAGCTATAGGAGGTAGACCACGTCCTCTACTGGTGGCAGTGGTAGCTTGGGCAGGTGGTGTCACCTCTTCCTCCTGTTCCTCCTCCTCCTCCTCCTCCACTCCTGCTCCTCCTCCTGCTCCTGCTCCTCCTCCCCCTCCACTACATCCTGCACTAACCAATCATCAGCAAACTCCATGAGAGGCCTCTCGGCCACAACCCTCCATGCAGCAGTGGTGTCAATCCCATCCAATGAGATGGCATCCACATCAGGTGTACTCTCAAGTTGCCTCACCCACAATCGAAGATTGTAGTAGATGTAGACCATGTCATTAAGTCGTTGGGACTTCAACCTGTATAAAGATTATGAAATAATAATTAATAATTATAAAAATAATATTGTTTAATGAATTCAAAAATTTATTTGGAAATTTGCAATATTTTAAATGTTTAAGTGTTAACTTGTTGCGCTTCTTGTTGTGTATTTTTTCAAATACACTCCAGTTGCGCTCACATCCTGAGGAACTACATGTTTGGCTGAGGATGCGAATGGCAAGCTTTTGCAGAAGGGGTACCCTGCCACCATACTTTTTCCACCATGCATCTACAACAAAATTACAAATAAAATTTTAAATAAACATAAGGAAAAATGGAATTTGAAGAGACAATGAAATTTGAATCAAAGTTCAAAGTTACAAACTAAAAAATACCTAAAATTTTTATCGTCCTATCATTGACAGCCATCTCAAAGCCAAATGTGCCACCTGCCATCCTATATGTCTCAATTTGTTTAGAGATCTCTATACGTTGTTCTGAAGATCGCACCATCTTCTGGACACAGGATAAGAATCCATCCATGATCTCAGCATCAAAATCAAACCCACATGCATAAGAAAATGCAGGGTTCAAGAAAAGCCCAGCAGCATGAATGAGACGATGGAGTGTGTTGTTCCATCGCTCATCAATCACTCCCCATAGAAGGAGTTGTTTCTGAAACCCATCATCTCCCTTATCATCATAGTAGGCTCGAATGACTTCTTTGGCCCTATCCATGGCTTCATACAAATAGCCCATTGCGGGTTTCTCACCATCAACCAACCGAAGAACCTTTACCAAAGGTTTAGTAACGGCGCACACCTCCTGCAGTCCTGCCCAAAAGTCTTCCTGGTATGAAACCAGTCTGCATACGGCCTCTCCCTTTGGCTTGTGGCTCATTGGCAAAGCACGTCACTCCTCTGAAAGAAACATTCTCTTCACATCCCACATAGAATTCAAGAGGGATTGAAGAGATATGAAACTGGTGGCAAATCGTATAATGGCGGGGCGCACCAACTCTTTGTTGTTGGTGAATCTTCTCATCAAGCTAAGCACAGATGTACAATTATATATAAATTTTGTAATGCTTTTGGATGAATCAACAATATCTTTAACAAAGGGAATTTTCCCTATGTCCTCCAACATCAAATCAATACAATGTGCAGCACAAGGTGTCCAAAATAAAGTAGGATGCCTATCCATAAGCATCTTGCTAGCAACAACATAATTTGCAGCATTGTCTGTTATGACTTGGACAACATTTTGTTCACCCACCTCCAAAATAAACAAATCTAGCAAATCACATAAAGTTCTTGCATCTTTGATTTGTGCAGATGCATCAATAGATTTAATAAACATAGTCCCCTTGGGACAACTAACCAAGAAGTTTATAAGGGTTCTCCCCTTTTGGTCAGTCCAACCATCTGACATAACAGTGCATCCTGT
>APFE030497799.1:0-10123 GCA_000404065.3 Pinus taeda | reverse complement strand
TTGATGATCATTTGATGTATATGGATCTAGTTTGAAATTTTATGAAAAGTGGTCCTTGAAAAGAAGTAGGGGGTTGTAGCTCCCTTCCAGGAGAGACTGGAAAACGAGAGAGAGTTGTAGCTCTCTGCAGGTTGCAGCCTGCGTACTGGTAGAGGACTGCACCAGTACAAGACCATTGTAAAAGGAGTTTCTAATTGAAAGAAGATAGAGACATATTGCAGCAGGTGGTTTTCACCCACATTGGGTTTCCACCTTATATCTGGAGTTCTTTGATGTGACTGTCTGCTTTTCTTATTCATGCTCATTATTTATGGTATTGGTATGCAAAAATAATTCAAGTATAAATAAGGAAGAATTGTTAAAAGGACTAGATAATACTGATTCACCCCCCCTCTCAGTATTATTTTCAACATAAGAATCATAACCATGGATATTCAACTCATTTTACCATGGATACTATTAATTTATAAATAAGCTTTGTTACAATACATTGGGACAATAAGATGGCTTATCAATACAACATGGCCAAAAACCATAACTCAATTCAAAACTAAAATATTTTATAAATATTTAATGCTATTTATTTATTTATTATTATTATTATTATTTCATGACATTGTTAAATTAAATCTAAAATGAAAACTTACAAACATTTACATGTGACCCCAATTTAAAATTAATAAAAGATAGCTCAGTATAGTCAAGATGTTTAATGTCTATAACATTTTGATAAAATAAAAAATTTAAATAAAGTAAAATATAATTTATATTGATATTATCATAAAATTGATCAAATTACATAAAACTAAAATTTAAAAGCTAAATTAAATAATAAAAATTAAATTAATTATAATTAATTTAATTCAAACCAATCTAAATCCATCTTAACTTTCAATTTATCAAGCATTCCGAGGGATCAAATTTTTTTTTGAGATACCAACCTTCTTTAAAATGAAAGAGAATGTTGAAAATAATATATTAGCAAGATAGGTAGTGTGTGTGTGTGTGTGTGTGTGAAAATAAAGTTTGAGAATAAAATAGGGAAAGAAAAATTTAATTACAAAAATATTATTTAGATTTTCGTTAGTTGTCAAAATATATAAATGAAAAAAAGAGTTAAAATAGTATTTGAGGCTTTTAAAAGAGAAATGATTATTAAAGATTCAATAATAAGGTTTGAAGGAATAATAAATTTGTTAAGGTTTATAAAAAGATAATAATAACAATATTTTATTATAAATATTAGAAAGGGTTATTTAAAACCCTATGTTCATTTCGACTAAGAAAAATGGAATCAATCACTAATGAGAAAGGAATAAAGTGTAAGTTGGAAATGAAGGAAAGGAGATTTCCAAAAACCTCATATAACTCTGCTTCCTTGCTATTTAAAATTAAAGGGACTCTTGCTGGGAATAATGTTATTATTTCTATCTTGCTAATTGAAGATAAATATTATATGAACCCTAAACTCGCTAACTAATTGGTGATTCCTAAGTCAAATATAATTGAAAAATTAGACCTCTAGTACACCAAACAATAGGGAATAACTGATTTACAACTCAATATAGGGGGCTATAATATCGCAATTTTTTGTTCAATCCCTATGGGGCAATCAAGGTGACATAATCTTGGGTTCACCATGGATGGAATCACTAGGGTCATTCATTTTAAATACGAATATTTTTTTTGACATTTTATTGCAAGAAGAAAAAAATAACACTATAGGACATTACATTGAAACCAAAATTAGTGGCACCAGAAGACATAAAATATGTCTCAAAGACAATCCTACAATAAATTCAAAATTCAATGTAAAATATGCATAAGGAAGTTGACAAGATTATAACAAATAAAAATGAAGAAGTTTCTCGACTCAAGGACAACAACAAGAAATACAAAGCTTAAAAATAATAAGAAATCATTGAAAAGCAAAATAGAAGAACTTATCATGAAAGACACATCGAAGTCTTTAGACAGAACAATCCAATTTGAAGATGAAGGAATGAATACCGATCCAGTCAATATCACAATACAAGAGGATGACAAATTAGTTGAAGTAAAAACATATTCAAATGTTGTAACTCAGACAATGAAAAATGCAAGTGAAGATTCTTTAACCAACTCAACGACATCAATACCTAAAGTAAATCAGGGAATTTCCACATCCATGATAAGGGAAAATTAAATCACAAGAGCTTCATATTGATATCTGAAACATAATAGGAAACATCTCAACCAATCTGCAAACACATATCACTTAGACCATAAATAAGCAAATTATATTCCAACGAATATCAATATCACCATAATCTAGTCTTGTGATAAAAATTCATCTCAAGTTTGTAGCAACCACAATATTTCACAGAAAATTGATTTAGGATGGTCAAATCCCTTCTTAGTTCGACAATTTTATTTATCACTGGGAGGATCCTATCATCTTGTATCATCAAATATGACAACTTGAATAATTTTGAAAGATGCGAATAGATTACAAGACAAAGAATATATGACATGCCTTGTCAACAATAAGCGTTGAGGACAAAGATTTTTGAAGAGGGAGGAAATGTTATGAATATAGTTTATATAAAAAGGAAATATAAAGTATAAATTAAATAAATAATAACCATAATAATAATTAATTAAATAATAGTTATTTAATGAATAGGAATGTCTCTAAGGACATGACCATTCATGAAGGGGCATCTTCCTATGTATATAAGTGAGTCCTCATTTATAACAATATATCTCATATCAATTATTTTATTCACTATTCAATATATATACTCTTACCTTCAATGGATGTTTTTATTTTCCAATTATTTTGGATTACTTAACCAATATGTAACTTTTTTTCGTTACACTCGACCAACTAGATCATGAGATAGAACACCTACCTCATCCTTATCTTCCTTCCAAACTAGACTCCTTAGAGATCTACTACTCCTTATGCTTGTCCCCTTATGATGAATTTCACTTGGATGTCCAAATGAGATCGAATCCATTTCTACTTAGAGTGATAAAATGTAGTGTCATCCTGCACTAAGGATCATGTCTGATGGGTCAAGCCTACTTGAACCAAACCACAAAAACCCAACTATCATCAGAAATAAATTCCATTTCATTTTCCTTTCACCACATAATTGAAGCCTTAAGTTCCCTTTATTCCATCAAGTATGCCCCTCATGCTTTCAATGATTAAACAATTATTTTTTACCTTGGCCCTTGTGCCCACAAGTTTGGGCATAAAACCCACCACTTGGGTACATTTCCCATGAATATCCATTTTAGGGTCAACTCCTCACAAACCCAATACCCTAGAGGTTGTGAAACTACCTCCCAAGCTACAAATTTGAACACCTATCCCTATCTCTCCATCTCTCCCTCTCCATTATCCCTTATTTTCTCACTCTTCCAATCGATGTCCTTCTCTCTCTCCTTCCCTAATTCCACCTCTCTTCATCCATTTCCCAATCAATTTTATCTATCTCCCTATCTCTCCCTTCTAGTTTAATGACAAATATCTACAACTTAGTGTAGTATTGGAGAGGTATGTTTCGTGGAAGATGTAGATTGTCCCTAAACGATTCCTTAGAAAGTATATTTAGATGCCATAGTGGAGATATTGGGGAACAATTTGGATTTGAATTACTATTTACATTACGAAGTTTATAAATTTTCAGCGCTTCCATTATCCTACCAATAAAAATTCCTCCCATATCCTCTGGTATATTCTTCACCTACTATAAGAACGATGATAAGTAATATAGCAATTCAATTCTAGGGAACTAACACCCAAATTTACTAAGAATGCATGCACAAATTTACAAGATGAAATAAAAATAAGGTGTATGGGATAGCTCTAGGCATAATATTCAATGATACAATTGGATGTATTGCTTCCTTAGTGATTATGAGGTGGAATTGTTTCTCTTTCCGCAAACATATGGAATAGAATTCTAGAACTGAAGGTCCTGAAACTACAACTAGACATTCAAGTTTAAATATCTTAGAGACAATGATTTTCTTGCATCTTGTGATTCATTGTTCAACTATTTTTTTACCAAGATATAACGATTCTCTACAATTATTGGCACAAGCGACAAAGGGAAATTTATCTTCTCGCTCAACATATCAAATTCAAAATTCATTTTCAACTACAAAATTTGGAGGGAAGCTATTTCTAGTTTTCATTCAAATAACAATCTCGAGGAGGGAGGTTTTGAGTCCATATTTAAAGTGAGTGCTTATGATCAATGATTTTACATAGACATTTGAAAATAACACCTCCAATTGATCATATGGAAAATAAAGATAATTTTTAATTGAAATTATGTGTAGGGGGTTTTACCCGATGGCAGACAAGTTGTAATTAAACAATTGTATATGGGTTCAAGGCAAGGAGTTACTAAATTTTTGAATGAACCAAACATCATCAACCATGTTCAATGCAAGGACCTTGCGAAATTTCTCGTTTACTCCATTGAAAACTCAAAAAGGATACTAGTTTTTGAATACCTCCATAACAATAGTCTAGAGAAGATTCTATTTGGTTATTTCTATCCCATTAACTGCATAATCATTGCAAATATCCTAGATTTACTTGAGTTTGAACATGTAGGATTCTAATATTTTTCATGTGTGATGCTTTACATATGCAACAAAATGTCATTTACTTGACTAGAAATAAAGGTATGAAATCATGTTTGGAGCTATGCGTGGGATAACCTATCTTCACGAGGAATATGCGATTTAGATCATCCAAAAAAATATTAAATAAAGTAATATTTTATTGGATGGTAATTATAGAACAAAAATAACAAATTTTGTGTTAGCAAGATTCTTTATAGAAGATAAGAGCCACCTGAGCACTAATGTTGCAGGAATTTTGTATGATTTTTCACTACTTTTATTCTCTTGAGGCTCCATATTTATTCATTATAAATTACGGTATATAGATTGATTACAGGGTACAATATATCCTGATAGTAGTTGGATGGTATGTAAACTTTTTTCCTCCTTTCTGTCCAATTAAAGTTAAATGGGAGATTAAAAAAATATCATATTGACATTATTTTTGCTTGATAAAAGTGAACACAAGTTTTATAATAAGTATGCCACAAAGGTTTAGAAGTTGCTAAATTCATATGTTAAATCAAGCTTGCCATTTCAATCAATTTGATTCTCAATTTCAAAAAATATTAAGACTTTGGTTAGGTCGTTTTAGAATATTGGCAAAACATTGATCGATTATATGTAGAAAATGGATCATAGTTTTCTAAGAGGGTTAAGATATGGAGATTTCATTGTAGATGATTAAATTTTGGAGAGGTTACATGGCTATTGAGTATGCCTTACATGGAAAGCTAAGGGAGAAAGTCAATGTATTTGGGTTTGGATTACTTGTACTTCAGATTATCAGCCGAACAAAGAGTAAGAGTTTGGTTCATAACATAGAGTTTCTCATCCAAGGGGTATGGCTCATGTGATCTCATCTTGAAATAGATATTTTCTAGGATCTCCATAATGTTATGGTCCCTTGCTAACTGAAGTGAAATGTTTTATTGATATTGACCAATTACCAGATATGGAAACTGTATAAAGCAAAGAGAGATTTAGAAATTATTGATCCCATGTTGAAGGGTAGTTATACGTGGGAGGACATAGTAGAGTTATTATGATTGGTCTTTTGTGTATGCAAGCAGTTGTAGTGATGTGTGCTTCAATGTCGCAGGTGGTGTTGATGCACACAGAAGAGAGAAAATATTCCTTTAGCCACAAAGGATGCTTTCATAGATTTGGATTGTGTGGTGGATGTACACGACCAATTTAAACACCCTAGAATTAATGTAACTCCTCTTCCTAAATACCTAGACAAAACATCAAGCAGTGCATTGCGTTCTTCAATAAGACCCTCTGATACCCAACCTAAAGGTGATTACCCTTCATCAAGCATTCTGGAGTCAAGATGACAGAAAACAATAGATCTCAGTATTATCTTTATCTTTGCTTAGTATAAGACGATGTTATTCTATCTTCTCAATTGTGTTAGAATGATCCTTAAATCGGGAAATCAATTAAACATTGAGAGGACCATTTAAATCCATTGGGATGCCTAAATTGAATGAATTGCACACTTGAACTAAACACCATCCCATTAGAGGTTTCAAACACCTTCAAAGTTGAGTTATTATCAATTTTAGAGGGTGGAATTGTAAGTTGCCTTCAAATAAAAATTGTTGAATTTCACTTGCAAGTTATACATAACTTAGTTTCTTGAATAAGAAAGTAGTTTATTTTTCACATAGTTATCAAAATGGAAATGTAAAAAGATAAAAGGGAATCTAAAGTGTAATGGAAAACATGCACACTATTTTTAGTATTTTTTTGGCATTTCTACAACTATCCGAATGACACAAGTATTTATACATGTAAACTATTTTTCATAAATAATATTATAGATTTTTTTATATGAATAAGTATAATTTATTGAACAATTCATGAAGTGTATATTTGTTGATATGTTGGCATGTGTGGAGTATAATTTCCATGATTCAAATCTCTTCATCAATGGTTTATATTTTAATGGGAGAAAGTGAGGTTGGGAGTGGGATTGAAACTAGAATTAAGATTAGAAATCATTTATAAAAATGTAGGTGGATAGGTATATTCCATGATATGATTTTTTCCTATAACATTGAAAATGAAAAACGTCCCCAAAAGAATGAAATATATATTCAAACAAAAAATTGTTAGATAATCAACATATTTGACTAATTGCAAAACTAATTTAGCTTGTTTATTCATGTTTTATCAGAGCGTGTAAAATGGCTAAGGGGAATAAATACCCCTAGCATTAAATTATTTCTATACATAATTTCGTGCTATAAGTAAGGATGCGTAATTCCCATGAAGTGGATAATTTCTGAATTTTTTTAAAGTTTGTGAACAAAAAGGTATTATTCTTGGATTAATAAATATTATATAATTTCTAGAAAGTTCATAGTTTCCCCTTTTCAAATTGTAATTATTGTTGAAAGGGTAAATGTGTTTAAGATGGCATTTTAAATTCATTAAATAGGCTTCACCGCATATATGTCTTTCCATCATACTGCATAGATGTTGTGGCCACATTGATGACATAGCTAATATGAAGGTATCATGTGAACGATCTCATATAAAGGGGGCATCACGTACTGTGTCGGAAAGGCAGAGGAGGAAAGCACAAAATACGCGCAAAACATGAGTTGTTGCTAAATTACTCTATTAACCAAAATACTTGATTCTCTCATATACATTCATTGAGCTGGAGTTCATCTCTCTTTTCTTTCTTCTTCATTACAATGACCCAATCATGGGTATATAAACACTAAACTTACTAAATATGGATTAATGCAAAACCTAACTAGAGTTGACTTTTCTTCAGCTAACTACTTCACGCAAACTCACACTAGACTTGACTTTTAATATATGCTCGACTTGCTTTTATTCACTTAACTTAAATCTTTATGCATTTCATGCATATGGGAGTAATTACTATTTATAAAACTCCCCCTTCATTACAAACCTATGAATCAACCTTAACTTAATCATGAATCATCATAACTTAAACATGCCCACTGGACTTAGTTTGAGCTAGGCTTACAATGACTAATTTTTTTTTTTACAATGTTGGATTTTATTTTTTGTTTCTTCTAGATTCTATACCCCCAAGATTGCTTCATTCTCAAGTGCGCTTTCTTATTTTAGGCTCCATATTTCTTCACTTTCTCTTGCGACAATGTTTCTTTGACTTCTCTCATATTACTTTCCAAAAAAAAAATTGGCCTTCTGAGTTTGTCTTTTACAACTTCCTCTTCAAAGATTTAAACACTCATGGACTACTACCACATCTTTTCATCTTCAAACTGTGAACTTTTCTCAACTTCTTGCACTTCATATTCCTAAACTTCTTTTTGCCATATTTTTTGGTACTAGAATTTGATCTTTTATTAACTCCATTGTTGAAAGGTTGTTTCAATGATTTCTTATCCATCTCCAAAAACTTCCATATCATTTCCTACATGTTTTTATTCATATTCTCTTTCAGCTATAACAGTAAATGGTATATTGTCCTAGTATATTTTTATTTCCTCATCATGAAATATTAAAAACCATGAATAGAGGGGAAATCATGGGGAAGACAACTGGGAGAAGAGGAAAGAGGGCAGCAGTGAGAATGATGCACCCTTGAGGGTGACAAGGATCTACAAAACCAAGACAACCATAACTCCTAGGGTCGTTTTGAGTGACCTAGCACTACAGGTACACAAAGATCACATGGCAGAACATGCGATCATATGAAAATTTATGCGATTTGGCTGACGAAGAAGGCTTTACATGCATGGACAAGGAACCACTGGAAATCCAAAGGGGAAATAAACCTACACCTAGGATCCACGGGTTTTTTATGGTGGTGTTCACGAGTTTAGAAGACAAAGATAGAGTGTTTGAGGGAGGACCATACTTCCACGCTGTTGTAGGCCTTTACATGTGACTATGGGTGATAAATTTTGTCCCAAAACGAGAAATGTTCACCTCAGTACCAGTATGGATAAGGCTATACTCCCTTCCTTTAGATTATTGGCTGCCAGAGCCTTTAAAAGCTATTGGCAATAAACTAGGTCATTTTATAAAGATATCAGATGTGACATTAAGAGGCAAATACACTTCTTTCACCCGCATTTGTGTGGAAATGGACCTATCTGGAGCACTCCTAGATGAGACAATTTTAGAAGTTTATGATGAATAATGTGTACAAATGGTAGACTATAAGCAAGTCCCATTTAGATGTCGTAAATGCCATGAACATGGGCACCTTTACAGAGACTGCGCATCAAATAAAGTGAAAAACAAGAAAAAAACCACCACAAGTAAAGATCCCAAGGGTTTTACCAAGGTAGGGGGAAAGGGAAAAGGAGGAAAGAGGAATCAAAAGAAAATCAACAAGGAAAAACAATGGAGCCACAACAATTGCAAAATCTTAGAAGAAGATACAAGAAATAACGGGGAAAACCAGAGATCAGAAACTAAAGCAGATGAGAAGGACAAGAACACTAGTATGGAGGACATATTAGAGAACAACTAGCTAAAGGATGACATATCAAGAATGGTGGAGCTCAATAGGGACCATGAGATGACCCCAAGTGAGGCAGGAATGGAGGATCAAGAACTATAGGAGATTCTTGAGAAGGAAAAACTAGATCTGAAAAAATTTCTGGAACAGGGTATTACCAAAGGAGTGGAATCCTTGCCAAAGGAAGAGTTTAATAGGGTTCAATAGCTCTTCCTATGGCACACATAGTCGAATAGTTATGGAGTGAAAAGAGACCATGATAGAGAGGAAAATAAAGGAATTAAGATAATGGAAGAAACACAGGGACAATCCTTTAAGAATCTGGGTAGGAAAAGAGGAAGGAAAAAACAGAATGAGTTGCTGACAGAATGTGGAAAACTCATGATCAACTTAAGTAAGTTGAAAGATCTCACTAGTTACTCTTTTACAAAATTATCTTAGTGAATTTTACAACATGGAATACTAGGGGTCTAGGAAGTAAAAGGAAACAAAGAAATCTTAGTAGCAGAATAAAAGAAGAAAAACCAGAAATGGTGTTCATTCAGGAAACCATGTGCTCGATGGATAAAATCAGAGGAAGAGATAGCAATTGGTTAAATAGGTATGAGTATCTAGAGGTTAAGGCAGACAGCTCGGCAGGAGAGATTCTAACGCTTTGGGATGCCCTTAAACTTGGCATCTTAGACACCGAAGCATCCAAGAACTATCTTTCATGGTAATAAAACCTATGGGTGATAAGGAAATTTACATGATGACAAATGTCTATGGACCTCAAACACTAGAAGACAAACTCAAGCTTCTCACCACCCTGGAGGAGCTCAGAGGAAGACATCCTGATCTACCCTGGATTCTGGTAGGAGATCTCAATATGATCAAATCTCTTATAGAGGAAAAAGGAGGTACTCGAGCACTAGGAAGGGACTCCATTTCCTTTCAGAACTTCATTGATAACATGAAATTAGTGGATGTTGAAACAATAAATGGGATCTTCACCTAAAACAACAAGAGGGG
>APFE030497795.1:0-13102 GCA_000404065.3 Pinus taeda | reverse complement strand
CCAAAACGGGGCCCACAATTTGGCGTTTCATCTTCTAGGGTTAGGTTTTGGAATGTGAAGGGTTTTCCATTGCTTCTTAACAATAAATAGGCCTTCGAGCCTCATTGTAACACAGTTCGGAACAGTTCATAGGCATGTATCCGTACATCTCTTCTTAGAGATAAGCTACCATCGCCCTAGCTAGTTTATTTCCAATTCTGGTTGTAATCATATTTCAGTGTTTTCCATTAATGAAATGAAGTATTATTTCCTCTGCATCTTTGTGTATATGGTTATCTCTATATTTTGTTGCGTTCCTGTTTAAATCCGGATCAAAGATTAAATCAAAATAATATGGCCTCATATGGAATATGAGGTGGTTGATAAAAATGAAGGAATTATGGATGGAAGTTCCTGGGGAGAAATATGTGAAGAAAGAAAGAACTATGGTCACATAGTAAAGAAATCAACATCTGATGACTAGAATAATTGGTCATGACATCTCCATAGAGAAGGCATGAAGACCTTGATAAGTTTTGTAAAGAAAGGAGACCCTTGATATTGAAATTCTTGGATATGTACTTATGAATATGTAGGATTTTGATGTTGGAGGCAAGCAAGATGTCATGATGAAAGGTCATCACAAATGGTAATTTTGATTTGATGTTCATTTTTTATTTTTGAACAACATCTAGATGGGTTGATATAGGGTTGTCGAAAGAGAGTTGTAGATTTCACCTACAACTATCAATAATGTGATTGAATGAGATATTGTAGAGGAAACATGACGTGGAAGAGGTAGCAGTATGAACAAAATCTAGATGGGGACTAGAGGATCGCTTTGCAACAAAGTGAAGGATGACATGACTAATGTAACTCATGAAGGAAAGTGATGGATGGTCAATGCACTATGACCGATAAAGGCTCCATTATGAACATGATGAACTTCATGGCATCGAGAGAAGGAGACCCACTAGAATCTAATTGTCCCATGATCTCCACCTAGAGAAAAAAACTACTAGAAGCAAGTCCATGGATAAGAGGGAGCTTGGGTGCATTCCTTTTATAAGAATGGGTACATTACTTCATAGGAATAGGTACATTCCTTCATAATAATAAGTATATACTCCCTAGTTGAGAGGGATAGATAGACACTTCATTCTTGTCTTCGCTTTGGGAAGAAGGAATGAAGTATTGAGTAAGCATCTGGTATCTAATACTCTTTGAGGATGAGGTAGGGCATACACGATAAGAATAATCGAAGAAGACCAATATTCTTTAAGGACTAGGAATCCAAGATAAGAATAGTCTTGGAAGGACATACTCTATGAACACCCGGGTGGGGTATGTACCTTAAGAGACAATGATGATGGTGTCTATAAGTCGTTGGTCTCACCAACATTGTGCTATGATCTTGTGGAGACATAGAGTTGTTAGTCAAGGCCTTGCTATGTGACAATGTTGGATGATATGATGCTAAACATATGGGTTACCAATCTAACTCTTCTTATGAGAATTCTTTAGATTGAGAATGTCCAAGTACCTTCTATGGATTATGAATACCTCCCTATTTAAGTGGGAGTGTTGAAATATGTACAAGGTTTAGTCTTCATAATGAGATATGTAATCATGATTTTATGTTTTTAATGGAAAGAGAAAAATAAATTTATTATTATTATCCCTGAAGCATGGGTTTCATGCTCAAGGGAAATTTATTTTTAGTTCAAGCACCCATTTAGTGCTTCTAGGGCTTGTCATTGAGTCTACAAGTTAATTGAGTCATTTTCATGTATGAAAGACCATTTTGGGCATGTTAAATATTGTAAGGAAATTTTATTTGAGTCAAAAGAAAGTCAAAAGGTCCTCCAAGACCTCGTCATGGTACAAACATAAAGTCGACCTACACGAAGGGACAATTCTGCCTAAAGATAGTAATGTGTACCCCTTAAAAGCCTATGAATAAGAAGGAACTTGAACTCATTTGGACACACTCTTAAGCAAAGTTAATCTCTTCAAGAAAGTAGCTGGAAAAGGACAAATAACAAGAAGAAGAACAAGATCAAAGTTTTGGGCCTCTCTTTCTCTCTCTTGTGTTAGGGTTTCTATAGTTATTGGGCAAGATGAAATTCTGAAGCTGCATCTAAGCTATATAATTGCATCGAAGTTGTGAAGCTACATCAAAGTTGTGAAGATGCAGCTAGGTTGAAAGTATGAATCTATTGGATAGGTCGATGTTGCAGAAGAATTTGTTGGAATTCAAAATTGCAGTAGTTGCTAAGGAACTAATAGAAGGAAAACTTGTCAAGGGACTTGGTCTTGGAGGGTCTTGGTCAAGGGTCATAGGTCTTGGAATTTGTCAGTTGAAGATTCTTAGATAAGAAGAAAATAATTCTTGTGGGTTTCCTCTCAAGTGGAGACGTTTTTTTCCCTAGTTGATGGCCTATATCTTATGTCCTTTGTCTTATTGTTATTTATGATTTGGTAGTTGTTTGATGAAGAATGCTAATGTGAATCAAGTGAAGGAAGAAATTTAATCAAATTAAGTGAAAATACATCACAAGTAGTTATTAAAGTAAGAGAAATCATCTACCCCAGCTGCCCCTAGATTTCTCAACAATGCTCACTCACAATATTTTTTTTTTAAATGTATTGTTAGGAACTAAAAAATACCAAAAATAAAAGGCCCTCCACTAGGGGAATCATGTCCCATTAAAGCTCACTCAACCAATTGAAAAATAGAAAAATTATTTCCAAAAAATTAAAAAATCATTTTTGAATTTACAGGAAAATAGAAATTATCAAGCATTTTCCTAAACTTTGGTTAAAATTGCAAAACCATAACTAAAAATGTAAAATGAGCACACTTTAACCATAAAATAAATGCTACAATCCCTAATGATACAAGGACTAATAATATAGTGAATACAATTATCTTAAGTAACAAACCAAACCTCTAGTTCCTCATCCTTTATTTTTTATATAAAAATCTTCAAATTTCCAAATTTTTATTTCATTATAAAAATCAACTAGCTTAGTATCGATCTTTCTTACCTAAAGTCTTTTAGAAAGGAAAATTGTAAAAAATCCGAAAAAAAAAAAAAAAAAAAAAAAAAAAAAAAAAAAAAAAAAAAAAAAAAAAAAAACCCAAAAAACAAACAAAAAAAAACAACACAAACAAACAAACAAAACAAAACAACCACACAAAAAAACAACAAAAAACGCAACAAACCAAAAAAAAAAAACAACAAACAAAACAAACCAAAACAAAACCAAAAAAAAAAAAAAAACCCAAAAACAAAAAAAACAAAAACAAAAAAACTCAACATTAACAAATATTTATATAGAAATTATTTTATAAAATATTTTTTCACATTATTTGAATACATTAACATTTTTACATAATATTTTTTAATTTTTATAATAATATTTCAATAATGTTGATGTTGATATTTAAAAATATATATTATATGTAATATATATTAAAATTATATGTTTTAAAAAGTATATTGATAGGGTTAATACTCTTAAATATTAAATTAAGTCTTATAATAATTATATTGTTGAATTTAGGCTTTTTTTCGTTCATATCAAGTTTTTTGAGAAGAGTTTTTGGCGGAAATCATATTATAATACATTTGATAATACATTTGTTCACGTGTTTCCAACCAACAAGTGTGGTTCATTATAAGAGGAGTTGAAGAACAAAATCATGATTGCAGTATAAATAGAGAAATCAAGTTATCTGATAGCGACATTTGACCTAAAACAACTACATTTGACTAGGAAACAAATTAAAAATTATTTGATTAAAATACAATTTATAATTAATTTAGTATTATTATTCATTTATATTTTTAATTTTAATAATAATTTAAATTATATCTATACATTATTATATATATCTCGTTGATATTTAAATATATAATTTTTATTTAATTAGTTAAAATATATGTGTAAAAGTATATTAATATTTTCCCTTACTAACCAAATATTAAATTATTTTTATAATAATTATTTAATAAATTCAATTTATATTTAAATTTAATATATATTATTGATTTATTTTTAATTTTAATATTATTTTAATTTATATATATAATATATTATACAATATTCAATACTCGTTTCAAAATTATTTTTAATAGATATTTTTTATAACCTTCTCGCACCATTTCCAAGAAATAGCAAAAAGAGCAACATAGTGTTTATTTAAATATTAAAATGGAAAAGAAAGAGAAAAGGGGAAAAAACCATACTTTTTATTTAAATATTAAAGAAAATGAAAAGCAAAAAATGAGTTAACCTTCTTGAAGATGTGTCGTTATATAACACTACTTATATTAAAATGCAAGATGTCTACTTTTATAACACTACCTCATATTAAAAGTATGATAGACTTTTATAAAAGGGAGTCATACCAACATCATGATAAGGTTTTTTTTTAATAGGTAACTCCCATGTATATTATATACATATATAATATATAATATTTTGTTTTGTTTTAGATTAAGAGGTTTTATATGATTGGTTTATGTTTTTTGAGGGAGAGAATTTAATAGATGAATTATTTACTATAGATTGATTTATTTGTTAAATATGGTTAGTAATTTTTCAAAATAATCTACATTTTTGCTGGAAACGAATATCAATAGTGTTTAAGCCATTAAATTTGATAATTATTTGTATTTGAAACTTTAATTATATTTTTTTCCCTTTACTTGTTAAGCAAATATGTTTTTAGAATATGTTATTTGATATATATTTTTACTTTCATAATTTTTATATATAACTTGTTTTTAAATGCATTTTTACTCTAAACACCAATGATATATATATTAAATTTATTCCATGTTAAATATTTATTTTAATATAATTTTTTATATTGAAAAAAATACAAAATTATTCTATAATTGTATTTAAAAAAAACATAAATTTACAGTTCTATAATTGTATTTAAAAAAAAAACATAAATTTACAGGAAAAAGAGTGCATGAATTAAAATGGAGAAACCATTTACATTTTTGAAATAAATTTGTAAAAACCAAAAACTAGAAGTCTTACAATACTTTGGAAGAATCTTATCTTTTTGAGTTATGATTTAACACAAAAAAAGATTTATATAAACTTAGAAATGCCACAAACCACTTTGAAAAAAATCACACTCCATTCTACTCTAGTAAGAATAAAACTATTATGTCATAAGTCACCATCTCTATAAAACAAGAAAACCATAATGTGGGCCTTTTTTAAAGAGATAATGACATTATGTCTCTCCAACCATTCTAAAATTTAAATTCAAACACCACCACTAAAATAAAACAAGACGGGCTGCGGGGCAGCTAGTCCCTGCCCCAGCCCACAGCGTATCCTACAGAGCTATAGCCTACAGCAGCTTGATTTATCTAGCCCTTGAAATGGTAAACCCTCTGCCAATGGCTCAAAGAATGAACTTTGCAGTGTAACAGTGTTTGCAACAGAGCTATAGCCTACAGCAGCACCAGTCAGTAGATTCTTTGAAGCAGCACCCGTAGCAGTTTCAGTAGCAGAGGCAGGACTAGGAGGTGCTGGATAAGCTGCCTAGCTGGTCCAGCCACCAGCAGCCAAGATGCCATCTTTGCCTCCCCTGTATTCCATGGTTTGAGAGCCACATAGCTATCAGCATAGTAGTAGCAGATCCTGTGCATGGTTTTTATACAAGAAGAATATTAAGCCTATGCATTCCGCTGGAATCCTGAAAATTCTACTGAACTGTCAACTAGAGCTGAAGCTCGAGGCTTCATGAAACTCATTGATGGTGAGGAGATGTTAATGTGAGCTTCAATGACAGTATTGCTCTTGCTTGTCTCTTGTGCCGCTGTGTTTTAAATTTCTTCGAAGGTGTACTGCTCGCGTGTTATGCCCTTGTCTTAAGCTTGTGTTAGTGTTAGACATTTTGCAGACCTATTCAATGAACATCTCACTGGGAAAATCTGCCTTGCTCAGATATAACTTTGATCCAGAGCAATATCGATTGCTTGTAAATAGTTGAGTGATATCCAGAGCAATATCGATTGCTTGTAAACAGATGAATGAGATCCAGAGCAATATTTCTTGTTTGTAAATAATTGAATGAAAGGTTCTTGTGGGGCAGGAGGACAAAGTAGGAACAATGCACAAACCTAAGCAGAAGGATTGAACTCCAATGCCAACAATAGAGGTCCAGCTTACCAATCCGTCGTCTTGTGGGGTTAGCAGAGGTCCAACACAAATTAAAACATAAAATATTGTGGTCACATGGAAATAGCAAAGGTCCAACAAACTCCAAATAGGGATAGAAAAGGCTGAATGCCCTTATAGCTCTTCCGGGAAAAAGAATCCATGTACTACTGTACTCTCCCACCTGCAATAATTTCCTTCTTAGCTTTTATAAAACTCGTTAAGAGATGATTCTAACAATGAAATAATTGATATTACGTATAAAAGAGATAAGCTAGTAAGAAGCCCGTGGACTCTTTTAAAATATTAAAATATTTACGCTTAATGTCACCGTAGCCCATTAGACAGATAACAAGACCTCGACCTATTCCAATTGGCATTAAGCGATCAAAATAGACGGTAAAGTGAAGAGGCCGCGTGGACTTCCAACACCACAAAGTCTACATGTCGCTACCGGACTGCAGGTATCAGCTTTCATGGCATAACAATAACCATGTAACTAAATATCAATGCGCATATTGCATTATTCTAACGATCGTCATTTTTTAAGGCGAGATCTATGCCAATTGCCAATCACAGGACCAGAACAGGAGACAAAGTCTCCGACGACAAAGTCAAAAGAAAATGGAGATTATATACGTGTTATTACCTTTACAACGGCATGAAAACCCAGTTCCTGTCCTTTCCAAAAATCAAAAGACATATGCACATCGAGGGATTGATTCGACAAAAAGGTGACGCAAACATGAACTTAGCTGAGCAGATAAATGAAATCATGGAACGAGCTGTCTCTACATATTACTAGCCAATCGAGCGTAGAAATATTATAAGATTGCATGGCGTATACTTTTGACATTTCATGCATGAGGGAAACGTGGCGCAGGACAACCATGACAAATACCTGCCCTCCAGACCCGACGTGAAGGTCCCCCCTCATCTCTCTAATTTGCAAATCGAACCAGGCATCGCTGTGCAAGGTCTTCTTATGGAGAAGGGATGGAACCCGAGATCAGCTGGGAAATAGGAGAGCGCTTCTGAATATTTCCCCAGATTCAGCTGATGCCAAGGTTTTTGAAGCTGCCAATAAGACCTCCCCTGCTCCGCATTCCTCTGATGGCAAGATGAATATTTGTAGAGCATTATGAATTGAATTTTGTTAATTACAGTGTAGAAGGTTTGGGCTAATTTGGTTGCACGTTCTCAGTGATTCTGTTTTTATTGTTTTTCCTTATTAGGATCTTCAGGGTCTTCTTCAACCCAAATATAAGGATGGAAGTTATATGGAAGGGAATTAAACTATTTTGAAAGATTAATTTTTATGGAGTGATAGCATTTAATATTTGGGTTGGTCTTCACTTAAGTTCAATCTATATATATGTGGAATTTTTAACTTATATATTAATTTGGCAATTTTAAAAATCAAATAAATGTAAATAATAAAGTGTCAATTTTAAAATTAGTTATATATAACCATTAAAAGATTTTACATGGTAGTTTTTTCTTTATCTAAAAAGGTAGAAAACACAAAACATGATGAATGAAGTATTTGACTAAGTTTACAAGTAACCAGTGTTTTTTTCTCAAAAGATAGTTATTGCGTTGAGAGATGCTCTATAGTATAGTATAGCAACAATGTTGTAAAGAGTATATTTATAATGTAATGTAGTTGATTTGGTCAACATTGAAATTAAAAAATAAAAAATAATAATTATATATAAACTTGAGTTAGTCTAGGGTATTTGTCCATGGTATTGTATAGCCCATGATATTTGTTATGATGAAGTCTATTTAAAAGCTCGAGAAATTATTATGGAAATGCAAAAAATACCAATTTAGATTCCATCTTAAGTTCACACTTCATCCTTCGTAATTTTAGTAAATTTATATTAAAATTGATCTAAACTACTTTAGTCAGTTAAATATCGAAAAAATAATTGAATAATTTATACTAAAATAAAAAAAAAACAAAAACAAAGTTCATTAAAAATATTATTTTAATTAAATATTAATACACCATAATAATTAAATATAGTCACAATTCCCCTACACAGATATATTATAATATATAAACATTAGTAGGATGAAAACTAATAAAAAGGTATATACACTACATTAATGTATGTATAAACCATGAACAAGGTCATAATATCAAAATAAACCATTGAAAATTTATATATATATATTTTTTCTAATTTTATTTTTTTGTTATATTTTTTATTTTATTTATTTTCTAAATTTAAATAGTTATTGCAATAAATTTGATTTTTATAATTATAAATGCGATAAAAGTAAATTCCAAATATATTAGAAAATAAAGTTATTACTAATATTATTTATTAAATGAATAAAATAATCTATTAATAAGATTATAATATGAATGTTAAAGTTATTAACTAAATATTTTTGTAAAAAATAAATATCATTATTATTTAATTTTATGGCCTTTGGTCTTACTCTTTTTCAAGTTATAAAGATTGATGATTGGTTGTTAAATTTGATGGATATTGTTTGAGTTGTTTTTAAGTGTAACTTTTTGAAAATCTTTCTGGTTTATTTTCTGATCTAAGCTGTTTAGAATTGAGTAGGGATTCATTGAAATCACAAGTTTGATGGGTAAACTCTGTATAATCGAAGTGCCCCAGGGGTTTTTCAGGTTGTTGAATCCATATGTGTAGTCATAGAACTAGTTTAAACAACACAAATCAGACTCACCATAATTGTTTTCGTCAGATTTCAGCTAGAAATCCACCGGAAACTCCAAAAAATAACACTTAAAAAGAATTTCGGGTATTACTCATGATCTATTATATATTGATTATTTTAAATTGATATATAATTTATTAGATAAATAAATTTATTTTAAAATTATTTATAAATAAAAGAAATTATTGACTCTAGGAGTTAGTGTCTTATCCCCAAAGGCTATATGGATTCTATGATCTTGTACACCCCTTGGTCACTCCCCTATTTGGAATACAATTTCTATGGTAATAACCTTGCCCTTCCCACCCAATTATATATATCCCCCTCACCCAATTTCCCTTATGTGAGGTTGTCCATCAACCCTGCATCTATTTCATTGGATCAAAGGTATTGTATCAAGATTGGGTTATCATCCTCCATGACGTGGCAACATATGGAAAACATTATCATGCATTTGTGTTGCCCTCTACCTCACATGCTTGGTATTCTTGCAATCATCAGTCCCAGCCTTGGAATTTATTTCCTCTCAAACTCATGATGGCTCTCTCCTGGAG
This sequence comes from Pinus taeda, assembly GCA_000404065.3. Lineage (NCBI taxonomy): Eukaryota > Viridiplantae > Streptophyta > Pinopsida > Pinales > Pinaceae > Pinus > Pinus taeda. Next base: position 3,671 of record APFE030497795.1, on the reverse strand, counting down.
GTGTACTGGGAAATTTATTGTTCAATTGATGAGGAATGTGTGGATTGGTAAGGGAACGAGCAATAAATCCAGCCTTCACCTTACCCCCATTCCATTCATGTTTGAGTTTGCATTCTAGATTGCTCCATCATCTCCATGGCCTATCAAACTTTGGATTTAATTGTGGCATCTAGAAGTCCAAATTTCTGATAGCTCTGTGAAGAGCTTCGCTCCTAGTATCAACCACTCCTCTATGTGGTGAAGTTGCGGGTTAGACACTCTACTTCTTGGGAATTGTGGAGGACATGAATCATTAGCTCTAAAGTTACCCTGGCAACACCTTGGCTACCCAATTATGGAGTCATTTGGTAGGTTTTAGCCCTCATCCAAGAAGGTAACTCACTGCATTTTGTTTTCAATTTGTAACTTTGTAATCTCTGTGGTTTGGATGGAAAATCGTGTGAAGAAAGTTACTCCCTTTGCACTCTGGGTTTCAAAATCTCGAGTTTATTGAAGAGGTTTGAGGCTCTATTAGACGTCATTCCAATAGTACCTTGGCAATCCATCATAGAAGCCCTTTGGAAAATTATGGTTCATGGGCATGGAGGTAAATCACTATCTTTTGTTTTAAAGTTGAATTTTAACACCTTCTATGGTTTGGTTGGGATTTTTTATGTCCATCATTCTTTCATTTGCGATCTGGGGTTCAATAACTCGAGGTTTGTGATGCAGTCTATGGCTCAATTTGTGAAGCTTGTGCCTGAATTCCCTTGCTCTCAAAATCTTCTAGCCAAGCATCTTCCTCTTGTGGTCAACTTGGGGCGGCCTGAGTAGCATCCTTCTGGTATTCGCATCTACTACGGTCTCTATCTATGTGCTCTCATGAATTATGACACTAATTGATAGACCTCCTCAGTGACAAGCCCCTATGCATACTGTTTATATGCTCATGATGCTCTCCATAGGGTCGACTATGATCTGTAACTAAAATATCAATTGTTTCATTCACAACAAAAACTCACTAACCAATTGTTGGCTCTCTAACATCATATATATCTATTGGAGGATGAGGTGGGTGCACTTTGATGCAAAATTATGGAATGTAAACTCAACAAATATGCTCTTGCAGGCCAAGGTCAACTTTAGGTGGACCTAGGCGAGTAAGACATTGACCTCAATACGCCAGCAACATAAAACATCTAATTTCCATTCTGATGACTAGACAATCTATGTGTCTTTTGCCCCTTTTGTAGTTTTGTAAACTTTATATAAATGGGCCTATAGTTACTCTATTAGTATCTTTCCATATAGTAAACTTGTGGTCACTTCAAACTCTACTTTATCTTGAACATTAACATTATAATCTCCCGAATATTTATTATCTCTGAATATAAACTTAATACCAAAAATACTCCTTTTAGTTTAAAATTTTATTTATAATTAAAAACATAAAATTAATTTAATTTAATGATTTTAATAGTATAGTATATATAATATGATATATATTATATAGTATATATATAATAATAAAACAAAAGACCAAAATGACTTAGGAAAAAATAAGAATCCCAAACAAATTTATAACCTCCCAATGATGAGCGGGAATATTGTTTATCATTTTTCTTTGTCAATGCAATCATCACGGCCCCAGTTCCGTAGCAAAGAATAACCGAAGAATTCGAAATGGCTCCCTTGCCTCTAGAATGCTACACATATTTCAACATTCCCTCTATTTTCTCGTGTTTTTTCCGTTTGTCTTTGGATAAGGTAAGAAAGGTGGTTCCGTTAGTGCGGCTGGTAGGAAAATGTCGAAATCCTTGAATTATTGGGGCCCTTCTAATTGGGCGGCATGTTCTTTCTGGAAATTGAGTTTTTATTGAATTTTAGAGTATTAAATTAATTTAATATTATATAAGATTTAATTATATTTTATTGTAAATTACCAATGAAGATCACATTTTATTTACTTCTGTAAAGTATTATTAAAAGATAAATAATAGTATTGTAAATATTTGAATATAATTGGTAAAGTATGAAATCAAAGTTATATATTATTAAAAGATAGATAATTTTATGGTCAATATTTGAATTATGATTATAAAAAAGAAGGGGACTGTATTTTTTATATTAATGTTAAAGTTGTTTTTAATTATAACTTTTGTTACAAATTTATGGGTGAATATTATGACAATCAAACACTTGCTCATTTTTCATATCCACATGTTATAGAAGTGGGTTGCACTCCTTTAAGGTGAGGGAGAATATCTGATTGTGATGCTTATGCTTAATTATGCATAATTATGATGTTATAGAAGAACTTTGTGTTATGCTCTTAGAATTCTTTTACCATAATATTTCTTCTTATTCTCACTTCTAATCTAAATTGTGGATTAATTGATCCTCTTCCAATATCAATGCCTCATTGTGTTTTTCTCAGATTATCTCTTGTTGTATCTCCTACATACATGCTTCTAAATTTTGTTTCTTTGATAGGATATTACCAAATTATGTCTATTTCCATTACTTTATCTTGGATTTTAGTTCCTTCAGCTTGAGTTGAAAAGTATGCATCTAGTTTCTTCCTCGAATAGAGATATTGTTCCACCAAATCTCAACTTGAGATAAGAAATCTAGGTTCTAAAGCCAGAAAATTTCAAATTTGAAAATCGTATTGTGAGGGGTCGTTTTCAAATCTACCTCCACTCAAATTGGCCAATGGTCCAAACCATGACAAGGTAGGATGGTTGCTTCTACAAAAATATCTCTTTGTAATAATTCCTCTAAAAGCAAGAATAGATCGAAGTGACTAGCAACTTGATGGCAACCTCCTCTACGATTATTCTAAGTGTATGTTCCAATAGTTGTATCTATATATGCTACTCTTAGATCTTGGATCGCATCATGGAATAATTGTCCAGATGAATCTTGGCACTTGATGCCACCTTTCTTCTCCACCATAATTTTGATGACGTTAAAGTCACCCCTTACTATCCAAAAATCATCCCAATCAATGTCTCTTATGCATCTCAAATCATTCAGAAAAAACAATTTTTTCTCCTAGAATCAAGGGGTTGTAGATAGAAAATAGGAAAACTATCTCCTTTACTCCCACGCAATGGAAGCACCTGGATAAAATATTTAGGCACACAAACCTATTTTGAAAAACTATTTGAGGATTCCAAACAATTTTCAAACCTCCCATATTTCCTTTCGCATCAATGGCCATTAAGTTGCACCCTTTACAACATCTTTCCATAATCTCTGCTAGCTTCTCCCTTGATACTTTAGTCTTTTGTGAGATTATGATTTCTAGTTTCTCCTTTTCAATTCTATCCCTCAAGTACATTTGTTTCACCTTGTTGTTTAGGCTTTGAATGTTCCAAGAGATTATTTTCATTGGGAGGAAGCATAACTAGGGGAAAATACCACAAAACCGCGTTTACTTGTCTAGAGTTAATGCGAAACTCATGAGCATTCATAATTAACTCTCGACTGGTCTTTGTACGCTTTCCACTATGTTCTTATATATCTTGTGATTTACTCCTACCTGGTTGGAATAAACCTTTTGATCCAGATTTATGAAGGAACAAAATGAAATATATATTTAAATAGAAACATAGAGCTACAACAAAAACTAAACTTCAATTCATTGATAACAAAATACTAAAAATTGTTTACATGTAGTATGGAAA
>APFE030497788.1:46262-61723 GCA_000404065.3 Pinus taeda | reverse complement strand
TATCATAACCTTAATTACCCTATTATTTATCTATATTGGTTGAACTTTTATAAATAACTATTATTTAATATTAATTTAGTTTATAATTAATTTAATATTTATTTACTAATGTATGGAACACCCCTTTGACTTATGTTTGAATTTAATAATTAGGTACTTTTATATTTTTAATAATTTTTATAACTAACTAACTATTAATATATATTAGCTTTGGTTATAGTTTATTTTTAATATTTATTTATAATTATAGGTGGTTAAAAATGGTCCATTTAACTAACCAAGGTTCCTTTTTAATTAAATAATGGTTATAACCCTAATCCGGTCCTAACTAATCTTGCCGTTGTCAATATAGCCATTTTTTTTAGCCATTGGAGTTTCTGCTCTATTTATTTAACATGCAATGCCTAATTTGCTCATTCAGCTTATCCTGACGATGAACCACACTAGTTGGTTCGAAACGCGTTGACAAATAAAATTTCTTGTGATGTACGCCAAAAAATCTCTCATAAAGTTAATATGGATCACAGAAGCCTCAACTCAACAATAGACACTATCCTCCAGGACTGTTTTGTGCATTTCTGAGGGATAGTGACTGCTGGCACAAAAAATTGTGCAATTTAGTCCCTGAGCTTGCAGTCATTGCCAGCTGGAATTGTGCATTGCACAAATACAGTAGTCAGCCTTACTACCCAAATAGCCCTGACTGCCTTTTGTGAAGTTTTGGCAGCCATTCACCTAGCCTCCCAGAAGAAATTGTGCAATCTTTGCCTATAATTCCCCAGGTATATGTTATGTCATTCCTCATTTGCTTTGGTTTTCACTAACAGATTTCTTTCCATGCATGTTGCTTTGTCTCCAAATCTTTCAGGTGTTCATCCACTACTTAGTAGTACAAGATCAATGACCTCCAAGAGAGCAGGATCAAAGGACACTGACGGAAGTTCAACTGGAGCAGCAGTTGAGTAGGTGTCCGCATGTCTACCAATCTATGAAGATACCAAACTATTTCTAGACAAGGACATCAAGCTGAGATAGCAAGAGGTCAATGAAGCATTTGTAGGCACTTTTGTGGAAGACCTCGAAGACCGTTAGGTGTATGTGAACATTCACAAGTCTGGCTTGTACTAGATTGCATGCAAATACCATACGTTCCCATGCGCGGACATGATACACTGGATCATCTAGCACACTCATCCCGAGATAATGAATCTGAGCAGTGTTAGCGAGACGAAGCTTACCGCCTTCTGGGCATAGGATTATGATAAGATGTATCGGATGTCAAAGCCCATGAATATCATGGAGACTCCTTTCAACTTACCTAATAGCAGTGCCAACTCCAGATACATTCTGAAGAACTGGGTAAAGAAGCAGGCTAGATTTAGGATGACACTTGTTACACAGCATTTTGTCACCGACCCCACATCCCCTGATCTTGGATAAAGTCGGTCTCTGAATGACATATGCTCTTTGTCATATACCAAAATATGTGTCCAAATCTTCCATATTACTCAAGAAGATTGCCTAAGCTTATTAATCGTGAAGTTGACCCTTTTTTACCCATGTTTCAAAATCATCTTAGGTCATCAGTATCTTGCCTACGACGATAGCCCAGAATGAACTAATGCCTTGCGATGTTGTCTCTCAGTCTTAGTGTTTGACCTGCGATGACCCAGATATGGCGAATTAGTTCAAACAAAATACTTCTGGGTGGTTTTGGAGTTGGTTGTTGGGTCAACGAAGTTCGCCTCTCCTCATTTGAGATGGTGGTTCCACCTTTTGAGTAACCTCCCATGAATATAAGCTTCCTCTCCCCTCATTTATGGAGGCTCCTCCTCTTATAAAAGCATCCTCCATGGCTATGATCAGCTAGTTGAGTGCTGGTAGTTAGCTAGTTCTTGGTTTGTTGGATTGATAGCTTACAGTTTGGATTGTTGATAGCCTAGCAATAGCTTGTGAGGTATGAGAATAACCATTCATGTTGTAGATTGATAGTGTAAAATGTTTTTGTAAGAAGGAAGCCTTGTTATGATTACCTTAGTTTCATACTTGTGCTTTTGGGTGAGAGAGAGTCATCAGTCTTTCTGGGAGACCTTTAAGAGTGAATGCTTATGGAGACATACTAATCGGACCTTTCAAGGAAGTTTATGACGTCAAGGCATGGTTGTAATCTTTACTATTGTTTATATTAATACAATCAATGGTTATTTCCTATATCATGTATGAAATGTATGTTGATAGCTTATGGTTCCTTGACTCTATAAGTGGATAGTTCGTTGTTGTGCTCTATTATGTGTTTTGTCATTTTCATATGTTGTTTTAGGTGAATCATTCATTAAGGAGAAGAAAGAGATAGTTGAAGAGACGTGACGAAGACTTCATCAAACACCAGTATAAGGTAGGCCTCTTCAACAATAACTATTTAAGGAATTAGCTATTGTCTTTGTCTTTCTACGACTACACCCACTCTAGGGCTAGAGGGGTTGTCTATATCCGCAGAGGGAAGTTACCTGCATCACAACACCCAACCAGATCTATAAGATGAAAATACTGTGAAAGGCGTATCAATACTTGGTCATATTTTCATGTTGACTCTGTGTCCAAGAAAGCACGAAAACCTTCCCACAAAGTTGGGTGATTGCCCTGGACCAATTGGCCAGAGAGGGTAAACCATGTGACTAGTTCAACATGTTGGCCCATCAGCTGAAGGAACAGGTAACGAAGGCTCAAAAGTCACCCGAAGGTATGCAAGCGAAGATCTACATGTCTGCCTACATCTTAGATGCAATCTGTGCTTGACAAGAGTTCCTAGGCTTGGTGTGGGCATGGTCACCGATAGAGGCTATTGTGAACACATATTGTAAGTTGTTGTCTGAATGCAGCTTCATAGGAGTAATCACATGGCTGTCCGATCATTTTTTCACCTAAGTCTACAAGATGATATTCAAACAAGATCCGCCCTGCATATCGAAGGAAGCAATGGGGTCACTGATAGACATTGCTGATTGGTATGCCTCACCGTTTGGTACCTTCATATGAATTTTCAGCATGAAGAAGCCTCTGCATGTTAATCGAAGTTTTCCTTAGACATACTCGTCATGCAGGAAGTAGTATATCACATCTCGGTAGGATTGACAACTAGACTGCACCGGAAGAAGAAGGCACCTTGGCCCGCTCTTCCACTATGGATTCGGTTATAAAAGATCCAGAGTTTCAAGCAAGCGGATGTTGAGGAAGAACTAATGAAGAAGTATCCATTTGATCTTCAAAGCTACAATCTGTATGACCCACATTGTATTGTGAAAGATCACTGCATGAGAGTACAGTTCAAGTGGATCCACCAGACATGTCATTGGGCAGAGGAGGACCCATGGAGGTACTTTTAAAACTGCTCCAGACTCAATGAACTGGTCAGCTTCACTGTGAAGTGGTTAGAAAAGCAACGTGACGAAACATCCCGAAGAGCACCAGCACCAACAACAGTAGCAACAGAGGCAAACATACCAATGCACGACAAGGGCAAGAGGAAGATTGTCGATCACTTGAAGGAAGAGAAAAGCTACAAGTTCTGAGTTGATCCATTTGTAGAGAAAGCAACTATGGCTATAGAGGTGAAGTGGCAACAACGTGACAGGCGAATCGCGTAAAGGTAGAGGGGGAAGAGAAGAATGGAGGAAGCAGAGAAGGAGTTGCATGAGCTGGAGGAGAAACTCTAGAAGGAACAAGAGCTATGCAAACATGAGAGGGAAGCGCAACATGTGCAAATAGATGAAAAAATGCCCGTATAGGTAGTGGATTCATCAGAACAATTGGCATCAGGAAAACAGGGTGAACCATCACAGGAGTAGGACTTCTTTTGTGAGATAGAGCAAGCACTTCAACAGTTGGATACGAATATGGATCAATGAGAATCGGAACAGGACATCGACCTTATGCCTCACCACCAAGAGGTCGAATTACCTGCTTGACCGCATCCAAATGATGAGAAAGTCTCAAGTGACTGAGGAGGCACTGAGATCCTCAGGGATCAGCCAGAAGAAGAGATGCACAACATCTCATTCGATGAGTCTCAACACAGAGTTGTGCAGTCTCATAGGGTGTCGAATTCGGATGATCATACATCTCCTATGCTAGTTGAGGAACAAGTGATTATGTTTGACGTGTGTAAACATCCAGCAGCCTTAGTTGATGCAACTAGAGTGTATGCTGAAGCCACTAACTCAAGTGTTCACTTTCTAATAATTGAGAATGAGCGAATGGCTAAGGAACTACAGATGACCAAGAAAGGAGGAGAGTTGGTGACAACGTCCGCCCAAGCTAAACTAAAGAAGGAAAGACTATATGAAGTATTGTCCCTTGACACAGTTATGTGAGTGTTATACTCCAATTTTGGCAGCGTGTATAAGGCGGTTGTCCATCTCAACAGATGGCAGTAGCGATTTGCTAGAAGAGCACGTACCTTAACTAACTTTCATGATGTTGTTGATTACATGCAAGCATGGATGATGAGATACAAGGGAGCCCCATGTCACCAACCTAAGATGATGAAGGAAAATGCGGTCCAGCGGAAGGCACATATTGAGAGTTAGATTCAGAACTATGAAGAGCTCTCGCAACTCATCACTAGTATACAAGCTTCCCATGCACATGTGTTCAAGAGTATGGATGTTGTGGTGTGTGCACATGCGATCCCATATATTGGAACTCTCACCCAGGTGAAGACAAAGGCTTAGGTCTGACTAGAGCTTGAATCGTAGACGTGTTGATGCGCATTTCTACTAGCCTGGACTTGCCCATTAGTGTAGACATCATGCACAAGTATGTTGCTAGTCGAGCCGCATTGAAGACAATGATGTGCATGCTTACATACGAGTTGGACAGAGGAGCCCGAGCAGTGTACCTAGATGCTATGGAGGAAAGAGTTAGGTTCCAGAAAGATGTCACCTTGGAGCACACAGACACCATCAAGGAATACCGATCATGGCATCAATATGTTACTCTTAATCGTCGCGAGGATGTTGAGGAGTTGGACTTCCATGGTTGTCTTAGTCATAGTGATGTCTAGCATGGCTTGCTCAATCCACTTCTCTCATATGGGTACATGTGCATTGTAATGTAACGTCATGTCAAGTGTAAGTCAAGTTGTGATAGTTGAATGTAACAATCATAGAGTAGATGAAGAGTCATGAGGGTAGTTGAACTGTCACAAAGGGGAATGTCAAGGGCCACCCCACCCTTTGCTATAAATAGTCCCTCATAACTCATTTTATAGGCTTTCGGTCAACCAATCTTTCGATAAGACTATCTTGGAGAGAGCTTGGACAGTATTGTAACGAGCCTTGGCTTCTCCACTATGCAGAGCTAGTACATCTCTTTGGAGGAGAAGGCAGTTGTGGCTGTAACGTTCCACTATCGGAACTAGTGGTTGGAAATGGATATATTGTATGACTGGAACTTGCACTTCTTAATATAACAAAAGCTAGCACATTTCATGCATATGTTGTATTGTATTCTATGCTATCTGGTTTACTCTAAATGATATATGTATTGGTTTTCTTACGCATGCATGTATATCTATTTGTGTATGTATGTATGAATCTTTTTGAAATGTGTTGTTGGTTTAACCATCACTTTGGATTGCATGCTAACTTTCCTTCCATGTTGTGGTGTATCTTTGCTCGTGCATTCCCTTCTTAACTGTGTGCTATCACAGGTTTTCAAGGGGCGCACTCATCTCAATCCCCATGTGTTAGAACCTCTCATGCACCTTTCTTGGCTCACTGCAGCTATCACACCCTTGCTACCAACAGAGTTATCTTACTTGCCTTTATGCAAAATCGTGGTCAAGGCATTACCATACAACCCGCTACTGGGACTTCTTACCGGGGAGATCCCCTAACATGTTGGCGGGTCCAACGCTGTGAATAGTTAGTTCATCCAACATGTTGGCGGGTCCAACGTTGTGAATAGTTAGTTCATCCAATCCTCCTTGTATGTCTTGTTTTTTAAACAACCTTAAATACTTCAGAAAACTTAATTTTAGTATGCCCTTTGCAGGTACTTCTGTGCCATCATGGGAATTATAATTTTGGAATATGTTTTTCCACATCCTACTACAACTTATTACGACATAGGGAATACATCTTCAATTCCTTGTCATTAGTTGAAATTTAGTTATGAACATTGTTTCCTTTGGCACTATAGCTAGATCATTACTGGTCCATGTATAATGATCTCATCTGTTTTTTTGTTTTGTTTTTTGAGCCATATATGGGCCTTTGATGTAACATATGTCCTAATTTAATAGAGTTTCTATAATGATGTATCTCTTACTTTTCTATTAATGTATTTCAATTAAGGTCCACTTTTGTCTATGGCATATATATATTTGTGATTGAGTTTTCTTCTTTTAAGTGTATCACTACTAGTGTGAAGTAACTCCATTCCTTTGTCAGAGACATGTTTTTTTTCTATTAAAATCTAGCTATAATTTTATTTATAATTGTTCCTCTTGATGGCATAATGCTACTAGAACTTAATACCCTATCAAAGATAACTAGAAATCTTTTTTTGGATTCCTTATCTCCTTTATATTGAGTTATGTTATATTTATTTCAAGCATAGTACAACATATATATGTTGCATATATTAATGACTCTACTACCATTTGTTACATATTCATCAATATTTTTGGCCAAGGTGGCCCATCTCTACATAGATATCTACGATAGAAAATCATGTTGTTCAAGCCCAGATAAATGGATGAGGCTTGTGTACAGGCATAGTACACATTGAACATAGGTCAAAAGAAATGGTAATCAAGTGGATTGAAATAGAAGGAGCACCAAGAATCTTCTAAGAAGGGGAAGAATAAGTGGAAAGGGGGAAAAGATAAAAAGAAAACAACCAAATACAGAAATTTGGTTGAGATAATAGTATAGAGTTCTACCTAGGAGGAACACATCTTAGATTTGACACAGGTTCTGGAGCCATTAAGGAAGCACCAATGACTAAATAATCTTAAGAAATGTGAGTTTTCATAATAGTCTTTGGTGTATATGGGGTATGTAATAGGCAGAGGAAAGTTTAAAATAGATCATGCCAAGATGGAAGCCATCATGAAGTGGATTATTCCTACTAACATTTTTGAGGTTAGGAGTTTTGTTGGGGTAGCATAGTACCTGAGGAAATTATTCATTTGAAGTGGTAGAAGTACCACTCCATGCCATAACACCTAATGGAAATATATTATGATGGGGAAAGGGTAAAAAAAGGAACCTTCAAGTGGACATAGATGCAAGTGGGTATGCTGTGTGAGTGTTATTGACGTAGTGAGGAAGGTGTGTATACTTACTTGAAGTATTTCATGGAGTAGTTCTTAACTACCTACCTATGACAACCAATACTCTTCCCAATTACTAGCTATGAAGAAGTGAGAGAATTATTTGATGCAAAATGAGACAATAATCCACATAGATCACCAACCATTATCATAAATGCAGACCCAAAGTAAGTTACAATGGAATAAATATTACAAGTGAATGGGGTTTCTATATTAGTTTCATTTAGTGTTCAAGTATAAGAAGGGAAGCATAAAAAAGATGGATGACATGCTTCCAAGGCCACCCCCATCAAATATCAAAAATTTTGGAATTCTAATTAACGTGGAGTGATTCACCCATGGTTCATATCTAAAGGCATATTTGGAGAATGAGGACTTCAAGGATATGTTTCAGCAATTGCAGAGCTAGAGTCATGTGCACAATGGTGACAACATAGTTGACTACCATCTCTAGGACATATTACATTGTAGGCTCCATAATCTATTTGTTCCTAAAAGTGAGCAATTGCAGTTGATTAGAGATGCTCACACTGTAATTCCTAATAATAATAATAATAATAATAATCAAGTGACATAATATTAATATATAAACAAATAAAGCAATAAATTTAAAAAGAGGAAGATAATAATAGTAAATAAATAATAAATAACGAAGAAAAGATAATAATAGAAAATAAGCACAAATAAAAAATAATAAACTTAAGTTTTGAATATATATGTGGTAGTGTTATTGTGGCAACAATGTACCAAAAGACACCTCCTTAATAGTTGATTGTCCCCTGCAAAGGATCACAGGCATAATTGTTGTTTTTAGTGGAAAAACTTAAATAAAAACAACATTGTAAATAGTGGAAACAATGCAAACGTAAACATAAACTAAACAAAGAGGTAAATACAGAAAAAATGCTCAAATGGAGAAAACAAATCAATAAGATAATGGAAAAATCTCCCTTTATTGACTGCTAGTAGTAGAGGTTGAATACAATAGATGAATCGTAGACACTTGAAGAGAATTTTTTGAGCTATGGTGTTAAAAACTCCTCAACAAGGGTGTGTCTTTTCCTCAATCTATTTGCAAGTTTCTCCTCTCTCTCAAAGAAGTATGAAAACTCTCCAATGGTGGATTCCTCTTTTATCACAAGGATGATGGATTTCTTAGAAGCAATATGGCCAACATGCTAGTGCTCTTCACTTCTTTGGATTCGAAAATGCAATGGTGGTTTGATCAGATAGCAATTTGGCCAGCATAACAATGTCTCATAATTTGGCTCTCCCATAGCCTATTTATATAGAATTTTTTGTAACCATCTTTCCGCTCTTGCTTCACGCATGAAAATGACACATGAGTAGGACAAGATGATTGGGTTGAGGGCTACATATCTTCAAGGTGGTTCGAATTCAGTTGTACTGGACAGAGCTCATGTCAGAGAATTGACCACAAGTGTGTAGTGTGGTCCTGGATCGCTGAGTAATCCTTTTCTGCAACCGCATGGCTTTCAAAGTATATTTCATGCATGCACTTATCGAAGAAATAACCATGCAACATCAATTTCTCTTTCTTTATAAACTTTGGACCTTATGAGAATTTTTATTTTTTAAACTTATTGATGTATTTAGATGGAAAATGTTCACTTGTGCATTCTTCTAGACACCTTTTAGTGTCTTCTGGATTGTACAAACATGTGTACAATTTTCTGGTGTTAACAGTTTCCCCTTGATGTATGAGGTTAGGAGGAACCGTATAGCTGAAATACATCACATTTTATTTTTTGATGGAGATTTTGATCAACTTTTCGAGAGAGAGGATAATTTGTTGTGGAGATGAGTAGAGAAAAACCCCTTCAATGAGTATAAATGGTAACCATGCTATGGTGAACCAACAAAGTAGAAATATAAATGTGTCTATACGATGTGGGCATGTCCCATGCTCGTTATGATGACCAATGATAAATGATTACAATCAGACAAAGAATGGTTTTCTCCAGTCAACATTATGGTTGTTGACATGATGATAACTGAAGATGATAATTGCTGACGTCCTCAAGGGCGCTTCTTGGTCAAACAGTCTTAAGATGGTTCCCCTATGCATGAAAAAGGTGAAACATTGTTGATTGAGGTGTTGCAGTATGCATAGATATTAAATTTCAGGTAGCTCCCCCATATCATGGTGTAAGCACTATTGGATGCGATGCTTAGTGATGCCGGGGTATTTGACTAAATGAAATAACTGGAAACGTAACTAAGTACGACACCACCTTGACATGAAAGTTTATGTTGGTGTTGACTGTCAAAGGGAAAGATGAAGTCAATGGGAAAAAATGATTCCCATTGTGCTACCTAGAGATATCCCTTCAAGGGTGCAGTATCTAAGGTACTACCCCTATCCTGGAATACAAATGGTGAAGTCAATAGGAGAGGAGTGTTAACTGCCTGACATGCTGATTCGGGGAACCAATATGAGATGTAAATATATTGTAACAACTTGGGTCAGATAAGGAATGATAGCAAGAGTTAACGATATAAGAGGATATGGAAACTGGCCCGGGGTCAAAGTTTGTTGTGAAAATGGTGGCAGACAAAACATGTTCACTGAGGGTGATGGCCTTGGAGTTGGTAGGATTTATAAGATAGGTGTAAGTGTGTTCTAACAGGTGTGAAAATGGAATTTTAGTCAGGTGTAAGCTCTGGCCAAGGGTGACTAAACACTGCTGTTAGGTAAAAGACATGAATGGAAAAAAATGTGGTTGGGAGTATTTTTCCTAAAAAATCTTTGTACACTTGCTAAAAGAATATGAATTAGGGGATTTTTGAGGTCTAAAATGTGCCTCAAGGAAATTATAAAATAATAGTGGAAATAATAAAATAAGATTAGATTACATCATCAAATTTTAGAGGGAAAAAAGACAAAACTCTTTTTTCAACTCGTATTTTCAACTTATCTCTGTATGGGTTTACTCAAATTTTGAGCGGAAACACTCGTTGGATGCATAATTTGGTTCCTCATCCAAGGAGTACCCATGTTGCATACTTTTGATGGAACCTGCTACACGAAAAATTAGAACTACATGAAAAATGTGGTTGCAATCTCGCTTTTTTTTTTATTTATGTATTTCTCATTTTTCGTGTAATAGGATCCATCAAAAGTATGAAACATGGGTACTCCTTGGATGAGGAATTACATTTTTCATCCAACAAGTACTCCTGCTCGAAATTTGAGTAAAAACATGGAGATAAGTTGAAAATTTGAGTTGAAAAAGTTTTATTATTTTATTATTTTTTTTTTCTTTGTACTTTTTTACTCCAAAAATGGTGAATTATACCCCATGGTTGAAATCATCATCTTGAATCTTATTGGTTCTTATAAATTTTATTTTGGTTGTACATTTTTCTTAGGAGGCCCCTTTTAGACCTTAAAAATTCCCTAATGAGGGTGATTTGAATACATAGCCATGGAGATGGGTGCCCGAAAATGATGGTGACCTATATGGAGATGTGGTGTTTTTTGCTGAGGGAGAGGGCCCATTGGTTGGTCTCAGGATATGTAGGAGAAATGATGTCACGATATGCAAAGCTTAAGAGGAATCTTATCATGATAAGTGGAGAATGATACTTGCTCTGTTATTTTCTTGTCGGGGTGTTGGTTAAAGTGGATCATGTGCTATGTTCTTGCAATGGACGCAACCAATACGCCAAGTGAAATAATTATTTAAAATATACATATAATATGTGATTGATTGAATTCTATGAATTAAAGAACTAGATGAGTACCTTACATGAATTTTTGAGTGTACGTCAGGCCCAAAAAATGAAATTTTACATTTACCGAAATGGAGAGTTCCATCATGAAGATGGCGTGGTACTGATCCTTGTGTCTCTTGTAGTTTTGTCAATGGATATCCTAGGCTTCTATAATGGACCCAAAATATGGTGAAAAGGGTGATAGATAGGGTTAAGGGGTCCAAATATCACTTATTTTCAATCTTGAGCTACAGAGGTCAGAGCAAGTTCCTGGAGCTTTTCTTATCGTTGTGGTTAGCTAGAGTACCTGGGATGCACGTGAGGAGAGCCAAGTAAGAGCTTGTACCTTACTCTTCATCAATTTGGCAGTTTCTAGGGTAGGAAAGGCATACAGGGGTCCCTTGTATGACCTTTTAGTATTAATTTCTCTTAGCTGGGTAGGCGACTTGCTTGGAGACACACGGTCGCCTAATAAACCTTAGAGTTTTGCATGACAACTCCCCATAAAAATCCTCCTCAAATGCCTATTCCATGCATATGAGGGGATAAATGCCACGGCGCAACCTTGAGGTGGTTACTGTGGCTTGCCCAACTTACTGCGTGATGGTCACATGCCTATGTGAGACACATATGCGCGAACCGTGTGACCATTTAAGAAACAGGAGTGCAGTCCTTGGTGGTTTGGACACTACGGATCAAGGACTTGACAGACAAGCGTCTGCGCGTCTGTTGAGAAAACATGCATGTGATAACATGTTTGTCAGGCACATAGGAAGACGGCTAAGAAAGGGGGTTCCACATGTTTTTTTCCCTTATTAATAGCTTGGGTTTATATTTTTAACATAATGTATCCTGGCTGGTAGGATGACTTGGAGGGAGAGGGATTGGGCGTGACTCCATGCAGCGGTAGCATGGGATCCAATAGTGAGTGAGATGTTGGTGTAGTGGGGACTTTTAGAGTTCCTTCAAAACCCTTTTATGAGGTCGTAGGACAAGTTCCTACATTTTTTGATCAAATGTTGGGGATGTGGACCATCAGGTGATGGTCATTTGGATGACGTATTTTCCAATATCGGTTCATACCAATATTTAATTTTTTACTCATATGCTACCTCGTGGGGAGGTGTTACCTTATCCACTACCAGGTAGGCACATGGATATTTGACATTGGGTAGAGGCAGAGGGTGCCACTCACTGTGGGCATGACCCTTATGAGTAGGGTTGTATGAAGATTACAGTTGTTTTGGATCTGGACGAGCGAGAAACATTGGCTATGATTGTGAGAATGGTGGGGTCGACAGCCCCTAACAGAGCATTGAGGTCCCATATAGTGGTAATGTAATAGCTACAGGTGGGGAACTTCTTCGATTGGGCTCGATTACTGCATTGGGGGATGCTGTCACAGCTTACATAGGTGCAACATGGTGCACTAAGGCGTTTATATTATGGGAGTGTACTATGCAACATTTTGTATGAGTGGGTGGTTATGCTCCATCCTATCTTATCAGTACTAGCGGGGCCTGTCAAGGACCCCTGTATGCGCCACTAGGAAGCGGTGACGCTGACAGCTGGGGGTGGCGAGGTGGGGCATTACTGGAATGGCACTGTGGAGGATTGGTTTAACTATAATCCTCAGTTTATTTTGGAGTTTCTCTATGATGATGTGGAATTCCGGGGGGATCTAGATATCAACCTTCCTCAGGGTGATGCCTGGGGACCAACAAGTATATTTTGATTTGTGCATTTGTATCCATATATTGTTTGGATGTATCATTATGATATTTGATTTTTATGATGTTGATATCATTCTTGTTTACTTGCAGATGCGGGGCAGTGGGGGTGACGACTAGCCTATTTGGTAGGACATGATATGATGCATATGGGTGTTGCAAGGGATGCCCCTATTCCACAGAGAACGAGGGTGACGAGGAAATCAACTAGGCCTTAAGGTGGGCTGGAGCAACGATGCCAGTTAGAGATTGATGGGCCCTTCGGAGAGGGTAGTAGCGAGTGAGCATGCATAGTGATGGTAGAAGCATGTTGAGGATGGAGAGGTCTGCTTGGCAACTATTGAGGTAGAGTTATGAAGCTACTAAGATGCCTGGGATTGGGTGTAGACCCTGACTAGAGGGTTGTCTATTGATGGATGGGATGGCTTGGTGAAGGTCATTATTGAGACGACGATGTCACTGGAGCAAGCACACCGACTGGTTTTGTGCCGCATAGCCATGGTGATGGCTACGACTGGTTCACTTTTCGCTCCAGATGTAGATATTGGGCCACCAGGGCCCTAGATAGACTTGATGGTTCCACTTTTTTGATGAGATTATGTATGTACTAGGGAAAGCACCCATGATGTGGATGCTCCTTTTTTTGGATTATTTTTCCTGGTCACAGGCCAGTGGATGATGTGATATTTTTGTACTCGTATATTTTTTGATGTATATATGAGATAATTTTTTGGCGGCTCTCATGATGTGTCGTATTACTTTTTGTGTATTTCTGCATTTTTTTGAGATGTATCTTATTTTTATATTTTACTTATCTTAATGTTTATATATATGTGATGCATGCTAGTCTAGGATTTGATTAGCGATGCGATCAAATATAGGATTTTGATCCCTTGGTATATGTGTAAATGTGATATGATCAAAATTTCTAGCTAACCTTTATGCATGAAGATATTTCCGAAAAAGGTGTTGATCACAGATTTGAAAGGTCATGTTTAACTGTGATACAACTAGCTGGGAGTCAAGGAATACATGCAGGTGATGGATACCTAGGTGGTGGGCATTGACCAAGAGGTCTATGACATCATCATACTCTGCTTGATTGTTGGAGGTTGATTCGATACAAATTCCATTAAAGAGACAAGGTGTCTGGTCAGGAGAGTACATGGCCCAGGCTGCAATAACGAGGTTTTGCAACCATCGAGATGCACCATCAGTGAACCCGTGATGATAAGATGGTGGAAGATCCATCTGTTCACACATGATGAGAGAATGATTTTAGATTAAATCCATGATGAGGTGATCATCATCAAAAAATATGTTATGGTGCACATGTCTACTCTAGCATTTTATGGATGGAATTTTTTGAGGTAGAGACCATTGACAAGATTTTAGGCACGTCCCGTCGGGCTATGAAAATATGTATGCCCCCTTGAGGAGGAAATGTTTGATGATGTAAGGGTCCTTCCATAGGTTTTCAAACTTTCTAAGTCCCGCTGCTTCTTGGGCAACATTGTAGCGGAGGACTAAATCCCCCTTGATAAATGTCTGAGGGGTGATGTTGCAATTGAATGAGGCTTTGACCCTCTTTTTGTGGGCTTCATTATTCTGGGATATTCTCATCGATATTCATTGATGAGGTCTAGTTTCACCAACCTTTGTTCCAAAGGTTTAGTGTTTGCTAAAATATTGATTGCAGAGTGTAAGGTGGGGATCTCATACTCGATGACAAGTACTTATTCTATGCAATATATGAGTTGGAAGGGTGTAAACCCTATGGATGTCTTGACTACTATGCGGTATGCCCACAGGGTGGAGAACACCATATGTTTCCAATTAATTTTGTGTGTGTTCACCATACACTGTAACATGGTTTTGAGGACCTTGTTAATGACTTCTACTTGTCTGTTGGACTAGAGGTAGCATGGTAATGAATACTCGTGAGAGAAACCAAGGTGCTGGGATAGTTCTTGAAATATTTCATTTTCGAAATGTTTACTGTGGTCTGAAACTAGTTCCTTGGGAACACCGAACCGTGTTATGACATGGTTGAAGAAAAAACGTGTGGCTATGTTGGAGGTGTTATTATATGTGGGCATTGCTTCTTCCCATTTGGTGAAATAGTCTACAGTGACCACAATGTATTTGTGGTTTCTAAATGATAGGGGGTTACATGTCATGAAGTCAATGCCCCACTCATAGAAGGGGTAGCCACTATGACTGTATGTAAGGAAGTAGGTGGTGCTCATGTCTTATAAGTGTATTGTTGGCATCACTCACATCATTTGACTGCTTGTATGCAATCATGGAAGAGGGTGGATAAAACATAACCAGTGGGAAGTGTTGGGCCACTAGTTGTCATTATTATTATCACTCTTTAACATCTATTTCATCCATTTCTACCATTATTTATCATGTCATTTATCATACTTTATCATATAATTCCGTTTTATAATTTTTTATGCTCTTATGGATAAATATTATTTCTTCTCCTTTATTTTTAATAAATTGATTATTATGCATGTTTTTACCAATGATGGTTTATTAATAATTTTTTTGTAACTTCACTCATCATTTTAGCCTTCAAGATATTTTCTAGATTGCATATTTGATCTCCAGATCATCTTCAAATGTGCCAACTCAGAAATTCGCTG
>APFE030497788.1:1700-43384 GCA_000404065.3 Pinus taeda | reverse complement strand
ATGATTTACAACACTATCATTTGATTCTATTTACGCTCATTCCAGATTCAATTACTTAGATCGTGAATCATATTGATTTAATCAACTCTAAAGAGTATTAACTATTGTTGTTGAAACTCTCATATTGATATCATTACTGTTTAGATTACTTATTAAAGACTGGGTTTGATTTAGACTAAATCAGTTAAATAGAGATGAGTTATCACTACTGTACTCTCAACTGATGTTGTTGTTACTTGAATTGATGCAAGATTTGATTTCGTTAGAAGATTGAGTTTTCTTTAATTGCAATTGGAATTTATTAGGTGCATCCATTTACTCTTGTTTTAAAAGACACCTTTTATCAACCAACATTTTTTTTTTTTGTTGTTTGCTATAGGGAACAACACTTTTTTGTGTACATTGTTTTTGCTATTCCCTATAGGGAACAACACTTTTTTTGTGTGTATTTTTTGTTGTTCCCTACAGGGAACAATACTTTTTTGCATGCATTTTTTTGCTGTTCCCTACAGGAAACAACACTTTTTTTGTGTGTATTTTTTGTTGTTCCCTTTAGGGAACAACACTTTTTTGCATGCATTTTTTTTGCTGTTCCTTATAGGGAACATCACTTTTTTGTGTGTATTTTTTGTTGTTTCCTATAGGGAACATCACTTTTTCACATGCATTTTTTTTGCTATTCCCTACAAGGAACAACAATTTTTTGTGTGTATTTTTTGCTGTTCCCTATAGGGAACATCACTCTTTCGTGTGCCTTTTTTGCTGTTCCCTATAGGGAAAAACACTTTTTGACATGCATTTCTTTTGCTGTTTCCTTAAAGGGAACAAAATTTTTTCGAGTGTTTTTGTTGTTCCTTCAAGGGAACAACACTTTGGGAGTATTTTCGAGAACAACCCTTCCTTCCTCTTGTGGGATTATTCCTAGTTCATCTCAACCACATTTTACTGATTCCCTTTCATGGCATGAAGTACACTACTTTTAAGAGGACAAGAATTATGGAATCTATTGAAGCAAGTTAATATCATTCATGTTATGATCTTTAACAGGACAGCTCTTTGATGATAGATTCTTTTCAAAAGGGACACAATTATTTATATACTACTTTACTGCATCATTTTCTACTGTACATGATACTGATTGATCATCTTAATAGCATGTTGGTTCCACCCTTATTGGTTATAATTTTCTCTGTCTGTAACAAATGAGGTTATGGGTATATTTTTTTCTATTGACATCTTCAACTTCTTCCACCATCCCTACCCTTAAGGTGTACTGAGCCTCCCTCTTTTTATCATAAAAATGTGTAATAACAACAAAATTTTGTTTGTAGATGGAGGATAGGGGTCTCATTACGAGCCAACCTACCATGTTCATAAGGCTGTAACGAAGTGAAATTCCCACTATGGCCACCACAACAGGGTTATGATCCAGTGGATAGCAAAAATATCCTTGGAACAGGAGGTCTCATCACAAGCCGGCCTGATCACTTTTGCTACATCCTAGTGAATGGAAGTGTGGTTATCTGGTTACTACGCCAGCACACTGATCTCTTCTGTAGAACAACGTTGGAACTCTCTAGTTATAAATTGAGGATCCTGGCTCATACGGGTTAAAAAGCAACCTTGCCGAGGCTATGGACGCCTACTGGCAGCAAAGGCTCTGCTTATGGTATTGAAGTTATATCTTATCGTCAATTATTACTATAATACCCTTATTTTATTCTCTCTTTTTATCGGAGAAGTTGTTTCCTTAATTTTTCCCTGTTTTGAACCTTTACGCATGAGAAATTGTTTTCTAATCAATCTCATCATTTTCAGCTAGAATACCGTCAGCAAAGCATATTTTTGGCATATTGCTGTCCTTTTTCTTTTTCTCATAACTTATCATCAATCCAAAGCGTCCTATCTCTTATTCATAACTATGTTTACACACTCTGCTCTCATTATAACCATACCTCTCGTTGTCCTATCATTGATATGTGTACTCAGCTTCATTTACTACCGTATTATTCATTCCCTTGCCTTGCCATCAGCACAACACCTTTCATATGCTTTATGGTCATGGAATCCCTTTTCCAATTGGAGGGGGGAATGTATGCATTATGGGATAGCATGCGATATAACTACTGAACTCTGCCATAATTTGATGATTTGATAAAATATTAGTATGGCATTTATACAAAAGTTTTTCTGATTGAAATTCTTGCATGCATCTTATCCGTTGCTATTCAAAACTAACACAGTGGATTCAAGAAAATTGCATGCTGAATAGTGAATTGTTTACATGAGAACAAAAAGTATGGGCGAAATTCTATTCGCAGCATGACCACACTATTGCAACTAATAGAAGAGGCTTGAGAAACTAGCGAACACGAAAAATTG
This sequence comes from Pinus taeda, assembly GCA_000404065.3. Lineage (NCBI taxonomy): Eukaryota > Viridiplantae > Streptophyta > Pinopsida > Pinales > Pinaceae > Pinus > Pinus taeda. The sequence goes on along the minus strand of APFE030497788.1, from coordinate 41,002 downwards.
TTCAGACATGATGTGCTTGCCTGGATTCCACCTTTTGCATCACTTTCAATATCCATTCAGCCTACATTAGCTTCAACAAATGCCAGTCCATACATGTCATTCCACATTTTTCTTTTCGGAGGTAAAACTTGAGGTAAAATAACATAATTTTTTTATTTATTATGAATTTAGGAGAATTTTATGAAAATCCATTAAGCATCATTTATCGTCATTCATTCCACATCTTTACCACTTCCCATTTTTCAAAGACATCGATTATTTCAGTTTGGGGGAGTGTGTCTTTCATTTATTTATTTATTATGACCATGCCATTCATATTCTTTATCATCCATTGATCTTCTTATTCATTCTCAACACCTCCCTTATTCCATGTTGTTTTACACCAAGCATAGATTTCAACAAATGGTAGTGACCACCTCAATTTGTTTTGTAGCATTGCATGAGGGCATGCTAATTCTCCAGTTTGGGGGAGGAATTGCTACACATGATGAATGTTTTCTACTTTCTTTCTTATTTATGGCAAACAATTTCATTTTTATACAGTGTAGAAATTGATTGGAATATATCTTTAAAACTATGAACTAAATTCTTGTGATTTTTGGATAATAAAGAGGTATAATTAAAATACACAAAACCATAAAATTTCAAGTTAAATTAGTTTGTCAAATTTCAGATGTCATGCACTGTCACCTACATCCATTTTGCTTATATCTCATGATCCTTGAATCAAAATTATTTGATTTTTGGATCATAGAAGCATTAATATAGTAGAAATCTACTTGCAAAATTCCAGCAAAATCTGGTTTGTAGTTTTTGAGAAAATGGTTAATGGAGTTTTTTGTTACCTATATCATATTTTGCTGCAACTTCATATACATATAGTTGAACTTACATATAGTTGAACTTCAATGTAAAAATTGTTACCCCTTCATCAACATTGCTAAAATTGAATATTCATTATTTGATGAAGAATTCATTTGTTCCATCCATTTCATGAGTTGGGATGAACAAATTTTGTATTATTGCTTGGTTAATACAGAGGCTTTGGGTTGCATGGAGACATGCAATATATTCAGTTTGGGGGTATGTTGGGACGCTAGTTTGTCATTATTAATATTATCACTCTTTAACGTCTATTTCATCCATTTCTACCATTATTTATCATGTCATTTATCATACTTTATCATATAATTCCGTTTTATAATTATTTATGCTCTTATGGATAAATATTATTTCTTTTCCTTTATTTTTAATAAATTGATTATTATGCATGTTTTTACCAATGATGGTCTATTAATAAATTTGTTATAACTTCACTCACCATTTTAGCCTCCAAGAGATTTTCCAGATTGCAGATTTGATCTCCAGCTCATCTTTAAATGTGCCAACTCAGAAATTCGTTTGAATAGGAAGTGACAGTTTTTCATTGGACGTTTCGGGCAAATGGAGAAGAATTTGTAAAATCTGAAACATGGGTTTTTTTCAAAACGGACCATATTAGTTTTGTAGTGAACCGTTTTCCCAGATTCGGTTTTTATTAAGAGAAACAAAAGGTTCTTTGAAGTCGGTTTTTTAGAGATTCGCTGTTGCGATCGGTTTCCAAATTATCTCAGTTGCAATACCAAATTCAACTTGTTCCTATTGAATTCTGGTGAAAAGATATTTTAGACATGATCTTGCTGATCAATTTGTTGTGAACAATCTAATTTTGTAATGGGAATCATTTTGTAATCACATATGTTGTAACTTCTCTCTGCTCCCTATGTATTTAAATGAGAACAAAGATCGAAGGGGGGAGATTAATATATGGATTATTAGAGATTATTAGAGATAGGATAGGATAGGAGGAAAGGGGATGGATCTCTATTATTTCAAATTATAATTCTAATTTACAGACTTGTGTTGTCAAGAGAATGTGATCATATTGTAAAGTCACTCAAGTTCAATGATTAATATATAATTTGAGGTTGTTGTTCATTTATCTTATCTGAAGTAAACTACAGTGTTCATTGGCAGCTAAGGGTCAGACCTCTAGTGGATTTAACTGCTTCCCTTGTGCCATGCATTTTCAATTCTCAAAAGTGTGATGGATTGATAGTTTTCTTGCTTTATGTGATTTGATTTCCTTCGTTGTTTATTGTTTTCTTGTATTGACAGAATATCTCTGCTTTATATGATTTACAACACTGTCATTTGATTTGATTTACACTCATTCTAGACTCAATTACTTAGATTGTGAATCATATTGATTTAATCAACTCTAAAGAGTATTAACTATCACTGTTGAAACTCTTAGATTGATATCATTATTGTTTAGATTATTTATTGAAGACTGGGTTTGATTTAGACTAAATCAGTTAAAGAGAGATGCGTTATCACTATTGTACTCTCAACTAATGTTGTTGTTACTTGAATTGATGTAAGATTTGATTTCTTTAGAAGATTGAGTTTTCTGTAATTGCAATTGGAATTTATTAGGTGCATCCATTTACTCTTGTATTTAAAGATCTATACTACATTTTAAGAAACATTACTCTCTGGAATTATAGCATGCACATATTGTGTATACTCTTGAAATAAGAGGACTTACCCAAGTTGATAATTAATGTGGGATAAATAGGAGTTTTAAGAGACACCTTTTATCAGCCAACATGAAGGATATTTTGGGCAGTGGCCCATTCTCGATAGGTGGCCACCACAAGCACTAGTATGAAATTCATTTAAGGCTTGCTTAGCTTGTTGGCGATCAAGGCATTGACATAAGACCGTGTCTATGCCTCGTTGATAGAGGACATCCCCTAATAGGAGGTAGATGGGGGCCTGTTGGTGTATGCATCTTTGATCTTCACGAGTAATCTAGGGTTTGAATTTTTGTGTTTGTAAAAAAAGGAGGATATTAGCATACCAAGGGTCATTCGTTGACACTAAAAATAAATGTTCGTTAGGAAGAGCTTCATTAACAAGAGAGCCTCGAGTCTCTGTTGGGAGGTTCTTGATGAAATTAACAAGGATGAGTGCTTTTTTTCTCTTGGTGGAGTTAAACTGTAGATCAAACTCTTGTAGAATAACTACCCACCGTGCATATTTGTGATTCATCATGTGATGAGTGAGTTGGTATCTCATGTGGTTGATCATTGCTATCATGGTGTTGGTTCGAAGGATGATGGAATATCAAATAATAAACTTAAGTTTTGAATATATATGTGGTAGTGTTTTTGTGGCAACAATGTACCAAAATACACCTCCTTAACAATTAATTGTTCCTTGCAAAGGATCATAGGTAGAATTGGTGTTGTTAGTGGATAGAATTAAATAAACACAACATTGTAAATAGTGGAAAACATGCATACATAAACATAAACTAAAAAAAGAGGTAAATAAACAAACAATGCTCAAAGGGAGAAAACAAATCAATAAGATAATGGAAAAATCTCCCTTTATTGACTATTGGTAGTAGAGGTTGAATACAATAGATGAATCTTAGACACTTGAAGAGAATTATTTGAGCTATGGTGCTCAAAAATCCTCAACAAGGGGGTTTCTTTTCCTCAATATCTTTGCAAGTTTCTCCTCTCTCTCAAAGAAATATGAAGACTCTCCAATGGTCGATTCCTCTTTTCTCACTAGGATGATGAATTTCTTAGAAGCAATATTGCCAACATGTTACTTCTCTTCACTTCTTTGGCTTCAAAAATGTAATGGTGGTTTGCTCAGATATCAATTTGGCTAGCATAAAAATGTCTAATATTTTGGCTCTCCCATGGCTTGTTTATATAAAAAAATTTTAATCCATATTCCCTCGCTTGGTTCATGCATGATAATGACACATGAGTAAGAAATATGATTCCATTGAGTGTTTCATATTTTCAAGGTGACCTGAATTCAATTGTACTAGACTAAGCTCATGTTAGAGAATCGGCCCCAAGTGTGTAGAGTGGTCTTTTGAGGGGGGAGTATCCAAGGTACTATCCCTATCTTGGAATATGAATGGTGTAGTCAATAATAGAGGAGCGTTAACCACCCAACATGCTGAGTCGAGGAATCAATATGAGATGTAAATAGAATGTAACAACTTGGGTCAGGTAAGGCGTGATAGCAAGAGTTGACGATATAAGAGGATATGGTCAACTAGCCCAGGGTTAGAGTTTTTTTTGTAAATGGAGGTAGACAAAACATGTTCGCTGAGGGTGATGGTCCTGGAGTTGGTAGGATTTCCAGGATGGGTGTAAGTGTGTTATGAAAGGCATGAAAATGAAATGCTAGTGAGGTGTAAGATCCGACCAAGGGTGACTAGAGATTACCATCAGGTAAAAGACATGAATGGAAAAAAATGTGGAAAGAGTATTTTTCCTAAAAGAGCTTTGTACACTTGCCAAAAGAATATGAGAGTGGTTTAAATGTACAACCATGAAGACGGGTGGCCCAAAATGATGGTGACCTATATGAAGGTGTGGTGTTTTTTGCTGAGGGTGAGGGATATGCAATATAGGTGAGTGATAGGCCAAATGTAGGACATGGAGGTGCATCTATCTAGATCCATTGTAAAGTACCAGAGATGGCTCGGGAAATGGTATCCATGTGGAATGAGTGTAGACTAATGTGGCTGAAATTCAAGGCATGTAAGTGGGATGGTTCTTGGGTTAGAGTAAGTGGTCATGGCTCCTGTTAGTGAAGAGGGGTCTACAAAGATGAAGTGAGCCATGAGGGGGGGAGGATTCTTTTGACCGACACAAATGTTTATCATATATGAAGGTGAGATGGTGATAAACATGGTCGAGATGAGGGACCTTATGGTGTATTTTGGAGAAATGATATTAGGATATGTAAATATTAATAGGAATCCTATCATGCTAAGTGGAGAGTGATACTTGCTCTATTATTTGCTTGTCGGGGTGTTGGTCGAAGTGGATTGTGTATGATATTCCTACAATAGACACAACGGATGCCCCAAGTGAAAGCATTGTTTAAAACATACATATAATCTATGATTGATTGAATTCTATGAATTAAAGAACTACAGGAGTACCTGACATGAATTTATGAGTGTGTGCCAGGCCCAAAAAATGAATTTTTGCATTTATTGGAACAAAGAGTTCCATGATTAAGATGGCGTGGTATGGATCCTTGCGTCTCTTCTGGTTTTGTCAATGGATATCTCGGGATTCTCTAATGGACCCAAAAATATGGAAAAAAAGGGTGATAGATATGGCTAAGGGGTCCAAATATCACTCATTTTCACTCCTGAGCTATAGAGGATAGAGCGATTTCATTGATCTTTTATTTCCATTGCGGTTAGCCAGAGTACCTGGGATGCACACGGGAAGAGCCAGGTAAGAGATTTTACCTTACTCTTCATAAATTTGGTAGTTTCTAGGGTAGGCAGGTCATACATGGGTCCCTTGTATGTCCTTTTAGGGTTAATTTCTCTTAATTACATGGGCGACTTGCTTGGAGTTGCGCGGTCATTGCAAAAATCTTAGATTTTTACGCATCGACTCCACTCAAAACCCCTCCTTAGATGCGTGCTCTGTGTGTCTGAGGGGAGAAATTTCACATCAAAACCCTATGGTGGTCACTGTGGCTTGGCCACATTACTGTGCGATGGTCGTGCATCTATTTGAGACACAGACATGTGAACCATGCACCTGTTTCATATACAAGCATGCGGTCTTGGGCACTTTGGACGCTATAGCTTAAGGACCTAACAGACGTGCATTCATGCATATGTTGAGAAAATAGGCATGTGATATTGTCTCTATCAGGAACATAGGTGCGCAACTAAAAAAGGGGGTTTCTCATGGTTTTTTCCCTTATTAATAGCCCCAGGGTTATATTTTTGACACATGGTATCCTGCCTGGAAGGATGATTTGGAGGGACAGGGGTTGGGACCGACTATGTGTAGCTATAGCATGGGATCCAATAGCAAGCCAATTGCTAGTGCGGTGGGGCCTTCTGAATTTTCTTCAGAACCCATTCATGAAGTCACAGGACAAGTTAGTACGTTTTTTTATCAGATGCTAGGATGTGGATCATCACGTGATGGTCACTAGGCTAAAATATTTGTTGATATTGGTTCATACCAATATTTACTTTTTTACTAGTTTTCTTCCTTATGGGGAGGTTCTACCTTATCCATTTCTAGTTGGGAATGTGGATATTTGACATTGGGTAGAGGTAGATGGTGTCACTCACTATGGGCATGAACCTATTGTAGCGGCTATAACCACCCTCCAAAATTTTGCCTTAGCCTCATTTTTGAGCCTCCCTTCCAACCTTCATAGGAGCTTGCCTTGCTTCATCAAGTTCAAAAGATTCAATGTCTTTCTTGCACAAAGGCATCTTGTCGGTCACAACTTGATCCATTCCCCTCATATGCTGTTCACCTGGACCTAGTCTAGCTACAAGTTGAGAAAATTCTCCTTGAAAATTGCGCATTTCTGGAGGGCAACCAACCTTCCCTCCAGAAATTGCGCAATCCTCTCTAGAAGCCTACTGGGCTCCAGGATTGTGCAATCCTACATGCTAACACTCCCAGTAGTGTTTGTGAAAATTTCCCCAGCAAGGTTGCTCAGCCTAGAATTTGCGCAAATCTGGGTAGTAGTCAGCTACCTTGCCCAGAAATTGCGCAAATCTCCTGCGCAACCAGCCTAGTTCCTAGCCAGAAATGCACAATTTTTTTCCAGCAGTCGAGCAGTCTCTTGCATGTGCAACTGAGTTGATCGGTTCCCTTCGGGACTGAGAAAAATAGACTTGCATGCATGGGATGCTTCTCCCAAGGCAACATACAAAGGCATCCCTTATTTCAGGGATCCATGTTTAGCAGTTGGAGGTTACATGCAAGGAGCAATTCTGAAACCTCCCACTAAGTGTCGCTTCCCCTAGATTCGTGGCATGTGAGTCACAACCTCAATGTTATCAAAACTCATCAACTAGACACTACAGAGCTCATTACTCACATCAACCTTGCAGCTCTAACATCCCACATCACATCTAGGAGCATTTGGCACATTCAGCTCAACTGTTTTGGGGTAAGCCTGCTTCCCATGCCTTATGCTGCATCTATGTTGCTTTTTGTTTTTTTTTTTTTCTTGTGGGAGTACTATTTTATTGATTTATTTGAATGCTTGATGTTGTTAACATATATACTAGCTTGTCCTAGCTCTATTTCAGTTTTTGTTGCTATCTCACTGTTGTCGCATGCATCAAACTGTTTTGCACAGACGTTCACTCAACTGTCGAACTGCCTAACCCACATGCATGTTGATCTGTTTCCTAAATCTTTAATTCATGTTTTGCATGCACTGTCAATCACTTCTACTATCACTTAGTGTCGCCATGCATTTACTGTCTTAGTTTCTTTCAGTTGCCCATCAGCGAGTCGGGCCAACCTTGGTCTAGAATCTGCTTTCACCAAGGTTACATTGGGTAATATGGGGAAGGAAGGCTCACTTTCCTCTCTAGATTTGTGCATTCCTATGCAGTACTGGCCTCCAATACTATTTTATGCATTTCTGGAGGAAAGTGGCTACTTATTCCATGAAATTGTGCAAATTTGTCCCTAGGCCAACAGTCCTTCCTAGCTGGAATTGCGCATTGCGCAATCCCAGAAGTCAGTAGCTAGAATGGACTGTGCATTGCGTAGTTCTAGTAGTCAGCCAATCTCCTAACAACCCAAAATGTGCCTTGTGCAGTCTTGGCAGTCGGTCTCCCGACCTCCCAACGAAAATTGCACAACCTTCATGATTATGCACCTAGGTATGTTGCGAGTCAGTTCTCATGTTCATTTTGGTTTTCAACCAACAGATTTCTTATTATGAGTGTTGCCATGTCTCCAGGTATCGCAGGTGTTCATTTTCCTCTCAGTAGTACAGGTACAATGGTTTCCAGGAGAGCAGATATGAAGACACCATTTAAAAAACACTTGGGGATGCAGTCGATCAAGTGTCCACGGACTTGCCTACCCATGAAGACATCAAGTTGTTCATAGAAAAGGACATCAAGATATGACAAAATCAACATCATAGCAAGCAACATCATGAATATTAGTTGAAGACAGCATACCAAATGCAAAAAATGCAAGAGGAGGGTTGTTGACAACATGGAGGTGGAACAAGGTTGCAAGTTCAACCAGGTCCATTGATGATGAAAGCAACTTTGGAGACTCTAGCTATGAAGTGGAAATGTGACATGAAGATCGCATGAAGGAAAAATATGGAACAAAGAAGGAGTTATATGTGCTGAGGTAGTAAATCAGGAAGAACATGAAGCTTCAAAGACAGACAAATGAGTTGCAATAGGAAAAGGGACAATAGTGGGCGCAACATGCACTCATGGATGAAACTGTGCCTATACAAGTTAACGATCCATCCTAGTAGCTGACATAGAGAAGAGATGGTGAGTAGTGTTGTTGATCACATGCGAGGGATTCAGTAGCATGCATGTTGTTGAGCACACACATGCAATCCAACCCATTCAATACACTCACCAAGGCGAATACAAGAAGCAAGTCCAACTGGGGATGAACATGTACTTTGGTAAGTTGGTGCACATGACCACTAGCACACACTTGAAGATCAACACAAACATTATGCATCAGTGTGTTGCTATTTCAACCGAACCCAAGAAGACCATGTGCATTTTAGCAGATGAGTTGGATGAAGGGGCTGAACCAATGCATCAGTTGCAATGGAGGCAAGAGTTCACTTCAACAAGATGTCACCATAAGGTGCATGCACACCATCATAGATGACGAAGCTTCACATCAGCTCACCACCTTCACCATCACAAGCATGTCAAATAGTTGGTCTCATCACAACGGACAAAGTGTGAGTGATGTCTTGCAAGGCTTGCTCAAGCCATGTTGTCTCACATGAGTACATGTGCATTGTAATGTTGAGTCATGTCAAGTGTAATTAAAGTGTCAATGGTTGGATGTAATAGTCATAGAGTAAGTGAAGAGTCATGAGGGAAGTTGAACTATCGCAAAGAGGAATGTCAAGGGTCACCCCACCCTTTGCTATAAATAGTCCCTTATAACTCATTGTAGAGGCTTTTGGTCAACCAAGCTTCTGATAATACTATCTTGCATAAAGCTTGGACAATATTGTAACATGCTTTGGCTTCTCCACTGCACAGAGCTAGTTCATCTCTTTGGAGGAGTAGGAGGATGTGGCTGTAATGTTCCCCTGTTGGGGCTAGCAGGTTTACATGGATGTATGATTGCGACTTACACTTCTTTATATAATAAGAATCAACACATTTTCATGCATATGTTGTTATTGTAGTTGGACTACTCTGGTTACCTTAATGATGTATGTTGTTTAACTTATGTATTTGTGTATGAACTGATTTGTATGAAATTATATGAATCTTGTTGTTAATGCTATCCCATTCATGTTGACTGCTCTACCAGACACTAGACAAATATTTCACATGAACCTTGTTGTAACAACCGTTGCACTCATCTCAGATTGATTTGTGAGTGTTGTACATGTTATCTTACCTTGTATTTTGTGACTACTACATCCGAGTTGACTGCTTCATCGGAAGTTGTGCATGTCCCTTTGTGTTGTGTGTTCTTAGTCGAGTTGGGACTGATCCCTATCAACCTAGAACTCACCTTCACCCTCATCTCCCCTTTATGGGTTATAACCTCTCATACACCTTCTTTGACTCACTGCATCAATCATACCCTTGCTACTGATAGAGTTATCTTACTTTCCTCTGTGCAACATCACAGTCAAGGCATTACCTTACGACCCACTACTAGGACTCCTACACCAAATGGTCTAAGGTCTAATTGGGACTTCTTACGGGGAGAGCCCATTGACATGTTGGCAGGTCCAGCACCGCCAACATTTCTGGCACTAGAAGGAGGGCTTGATGACAAGCTGTGTCCTGTCATCCTGTTTTGAACCTTTGCATATCTTTCATGGAGTCTTGCACTCTTCTTCCCTCGAGGTGTTTTTCAAATTGTGAAGATGTCTCACCTCAGGGAAAATTTTCGATCTCTTGTCCACTCACATGTATGATGGTGAAGGTGAAGTGACATAGCTTGAACACTTACATAACTTTCTTTCCATGATTCATGATGAGGATGAGTTTTCTAATGAACAGGGTAGTTTGATGCTTGCATACACACTTCACGAATCTCCATTGCGTTGGGTGCTCAGCCTATCGACTGACACCGTGCACTCATTTGAGTACTTCTGTGATCTTATTGAAGACATGTTCTATCATTTTGATCTATACCATCTTGATTGGAAACTGTTACAACAATAGAGGGCTTTGCATGAATCTGTTATTGATTTTTGGCATCTCTTCTGTGACTTGTAGTTTTAAGCTCCGAGGAGCCAAATGAAATTCACTTATCTTTGGGACCGGTTCGAGTATTTCCTTAAGAAATCTGCCTGTCCCAACAGAAAGTTTGATATCAAGCCTCACTCAACATTCTTCATTGATGGAGATGCACAATCACATGTGGAAGCGGGCACTATCTCGATTGACTGTCCACCTTCCTCTTATTCAACAACTCCAACACTGCCCAGTGATGTTGAGGATCATGCTCACACACCTGTTCATCCTTCACACCCTCCCAACATCACTTCACTCTCTTTTCACGTAGATTTGGTTGTGAGTCCTTTGAGTCCTCATACATATTCTTTTCTATGACTTCTGTCTTCACAACTGGGTGTTCCTCCTGATGATGATGTCTTGTATTCATCCATTCCAGATTCTTCACTTGTTGTGAATGAGGAACAACCCATTGACGCAGTTGGTGTTGCACAACCAACATGCACTGTCAATCATGAGGAGTATGAGTGGGATCTTGAGTATCAACACTCGGCAAAGTATGACTCCCTTTTGTCTGAGCCCCCTTTGTTCTTTCCTAACATCGTTGGTGAACCTACCATCCATGATTTCGCATGTGTGTCTTCATCCACAGATGCACCCATTGTTGATATTTTGCATGAAACACCATATGTTAGCCCATCATCCAAAAATAGAGAGGACCAATCATTCATTGGAAATCCACTTGATATTTCATCTGATTTTTCCGGAAATGTAGAGGGTGAACATCCTTCCTCCTCATCTACCCCTTTGTGTGATTCATCAAACCATGAGGATGCCGACCAACATCCTGAATTTTTTGATCTTGGTTGTCATGATCTCTTCACCTCATCATATGATGACAATGTTGATTCACTCATTATTAATCCATCTATGCCACTGGTCTAAGAAGATCCATCTATCAATGAAGTTGAAACCCCACAGATCGTCGAGGCACTTCAGCTTGAGCTAATGGTTATGTTAGGCCCTCGCTGTCTTGAGGTTGGTTTCGCTTCCGATCAGGAAATTGTTCAAACACTCAAGGCTACTCATCACTCATTTGTATGCACTCAAGATCAATCTAACACTCAGATTTTACTTCCTCCACTCGAACTACAAGGTCCCATTGCTCATGCATTGGAGTATTCTTACATTGCCAGCACTCATGCGCGACACAAGTTATCTTTGTTTCTTTTGTTTGCTTGCATGTCACAGTCAAGAGTGTGCTTATGCTTCAAAGTTGCATGTAGTGTCACACATCACCATTATAAGTCCGCGGACTGCCCGTCATGCACATGCACTCACTTATGTCCCGTGGGCACTTTGAATCATGAAGTGCGGGTTTCTTCATTGTCATATCTTTCTTGCTTGCTATTTCGCACAACTGGGTTTCTCACAGACCAAGCCTTCACCAACATGGGTCTACTAATGTGCCAATGGCTACATTGGAAGTATCACTTCACGTGATTATGCCCATGTACCGTTAGTGTAGGAGTAGTAGTGTTTGCGTTCAGTTGTTTGCTTGCATGCTTGTTTGGTTACGTGCTTTATTTGCTTGTTTGTTTGTTTGATTGTTTGCTTACTTCCTTCACTTTCATTTTTTCTTCTACTCTTGCTTTTCTTTGTTGATTGTTAGTTCGTTCACTTGTTTCATTCATAGGTTAGTTTTGCATGAAACCATGTATGACTCTTGAAGCGAGATGGGTAAAGTGAAAGAGGGCTTGTAAACCTATCACTACTTGGTTATCTGTCATCTTGCTTTTGTATGATGAGCTTGTTACTTTTAGTCCATGATATGTTGAAGGAAAATATGTATTGTTCAAAGTGATCCTTGGTGTAAACACAACGCTTGCGTGGTAACTAGTGTCACCTTCTCTAGTTGATTGTTTTTGGCTTAATCCTTATTAGCTCAGTCAAGTAGAGTAAGGTAAGGGGGAAAACCTTAATAGGCATGTTAGAGATACAATAAACTACTTCTCTGCTGGAAAAACCTCTTCTACTCTTAATAAGTCGGGATCCCTCTTTTGCCTTTGAAATTAATAAGTGCTATGCATAGTGAAAAATGAAAAAATGAAAGGTTAAAAATTCAAAATTCGAAATGAATAAGGCTAAAGAAGAGAAAGGCTTCCTGCTAGGGAGGTGACGCAAGTAACTCCGCTGGGGTACTGAGCAGGCTCACTTGTAGTAAAGCCATGCTTGTGTTCCTATGTGACTCCACCGGGGTACTATCTAGGCTTGCTAGCAGTGGAGCAACACCAGAGATGAAACTAAGACTTTGGTGACTATGCTGCTTGTGCACCTATATACCCCTCAACCCCAATTGAAACAATTGTGTTTCCTTGGCATGGAAAGTGTGTCAATTGACCAAGGGTTTGCCAGATGCTACATATTACAATCAAGTTAGTGTGAAACCAAGATGAGCTGAAAACTTAACAATGCTTCTGGAGGTGTTAGACTCGCTTTTCATGAACAAGGTCCATTCAGAGAGCCGGAGTTCTACCAGTGTGTTTCCAAGTGTTGTAGTGGCTACAACCACCCTCCAAAATTTTATTTTATCCTCGTTTTGGAGCCTCCCTTCCAACCTTCATAGCAACTTGCCTTGCTTCTTCAAGTTTGCAGGCTTCAATGTCTTTCTTGCACAAAGGAAGCCTGTCAATCACAACTTGATCCATTCCCCTCACAGGTCATTCACAAGAACTTGGTCGAGTTATAGGCTGAGTAGATTCCCCTTGAAAATTGTGCATTTCTGGAGGGAAACCAGCCTTCCCTCCAGAAATTACATAATCCTCTCTGGTAGCCTACTGGGATCCAAGATTGTGCAATATTGCTTGCCAACACTCCCTTTAGGATTTGCACAAATTTCCCTCGCAAGGTTGCTCAGCTTAGAATTTGCACAAATCTGGGTACTAGTCAGCTGATCTTCCCAAAAATTATGCAAATCTCCTGGGCAGCCAACCTAGCTCCTAGCCATAAATGCACATTTTTTCTCCAGCAGTCAAGCAGTCTCTTACATGTGTAGCTGAGTTGACAGGTTCCCTCTAGGACTGAGCAAAATAGACTTGCATGCATGGGCTGCTTCTCCCAAGGCAGCATGCAAAGGTAGTTTCAGAGATCTATGTTTAGTAGTTGGAGGTTACATGCAAGGAGAAATTCCAAAATCTCCCACCAAGTGTCATTTCCCTAGATTCATGGCATGCACGTCATGACCTCCATGTTATCAAAAATCATCCACCAGATGCTGCACAATTCATTCCTCACATCAAATTTGCAGCTCTGACATCCCTCATCACATCTAGGAGTAGTCGGCACATTCAACTCAATGTTTTTGGGGTAAGCCCGGTTCCCATTCTTTGTGATGCATTTATGTCACTTTTTGTGTTTTTGTTTATGGGAGTATTGTTTGCTTGATTTTTTTGAATGCTTGTTGCCATTTACATATATACTAGCTTGTGCTAGCTCTGTTTCAGTTTTTGTTGCTGTCTCACTGTTGTCACATGGATGAAATTATTTTGCACAAATGTTCATTCAACCGACAAACTTCCTCACCCACATGCATGTTGATCTATTTGCTAAATATTTCATTCATGTTTTGCATGCGTTTATTGTCTTAGTTGCTTTCAATTGCCCATCGGCAAGTTAGGCCAACCTTGGCCCGGACTCTGCCTTCACCAAGGTTGCATTGTGCAAACTAGGGAAGGAAGGCTCACTTTCCTCTCTATATTTGGCCATTCCTTCCCATCACTAGCCTCCATGATTGTTTTGCACATTTTTGGAGGACAGTGGCTGCTTGGCCCAAGAAATTGCACAAATCTGTTCCTAGGCCAATAGTCCTTCCCAGCTGGAATTGCGCATTGTGCAATCCCATCAGTCAATAGCTAGACTGGACTGTGAATTACGCAGTTCCAGTAGTCATCTGGTCTCCCAATAGCCCAGACTGTGCCTTGTGTAGTCTTGGTAGTCGGTCTCTCGACCTCTCGACTGAAATTGCGCAACCTTCATGCTCATGCACCCATGTATGTTGCAAGTTAGTTATCATGTTCATTTTCAGTTTTTGACTAACATATTGCTTGCCATGAGTGTTGCTATGTCTCCAGGTATCCCAGATGTTCATTTGCCTCTCAACAATATAGGTACAATAGTTTCCAGGAGAGCAAAGATGAAGAAACCATTCATAACACACTTGGGGATGCAGTCAATCAAGTGTCCATGGACTTTCCTACCCATGAAGACATCAAGTTGTTTGTAGACAAGGACATCAATATATGACAGTAGCATCATCACAACGAGCAGCATCATGAACAACAATTGAGGATAGCATACCAAATGCAACAAATGCAAGAGGAGGGTTGTTGACAACACGGAGGTGGAACAATGTTGCAAGCTCAAGCAGGTCCATTGATGATGAAATCAACTTTGGAGACTTCGGCTATGAAGTGACAATGCAACATGAGGATCACGTGAAGGCAGAATATGGAACAAAGAAGGAGTTGCATGTGATGAAGCAGTAACTCAGGAAGAACATGAAGTTGCATAGACAGACGAATGAGTTGCACCAGGAATAGGAACAGGAGTGGGTGCAACCTGCACTCATGGATGAAACTGCGCATGTGCAAGTTAAGGATCCATCCCAGTATCTGACACAAAGTAGACGTGGTGAGGAGTGTTGTTGATTGCGTGCAAGGGATTTAGCAGCATGCATGTTGTTGAGCACACATATGCAATCCAACCCATTCAACGCACTCACCAAGGTGAAGAAAAGAAGCAAGTCCAACTAGGGCTAAGCATGTACTTCAGTAAGTTGATGTGCATGACTACCAATGCACACTTGAAGATCATCATAGACACTATACATCAATGTGTTTCTGGTTCAACCATATCCAAGAAGACCATGCACATGTTAGTAGATGTGTTGGATGAAGGGGTCGAACCAATGCATCGGTTGTAACAGAGGCAAGAGTTCGCTTCAGCAAGATGTCACCTTGAGGTGCATCCACACCATCATAGACGACGAAGCTTAGCATCATCTCACCACCTTCACCATCATAAGCATGTCAAAGAGTTGGTCTCATCAAAATGGACCGAGTGTCAGTGATGTCTTGCAAAGCTTTCTCAAGCCATGTTGTCTCACATGAGTACATATGCATTGTAATGTTGAGTCATGTCAAGTGTAAGTCAAGTGTCAATGGTTGGATGTAATAGTCATAGAGTAGGTGAAGAGTCATAAGGGTAGTTGAACTGTCACAAAGGGGAATGTCAAGGGTCACCCCACCCTTTGCTATAAATAGTCCCTCATAACTCATTGTAGAGGCTTTTGGTTAGCCAAACTTCTGATAAGACTATCTCGGATAAATCTTGGACATTATTGTAATGCACCTTGGCTTCTCCATTGCACGAAGCTAGTTCATCTCTTTGGAGGAGCAGGTGGATGTGGCTGTAACGTTCCACTGTTGGGGCTAGCAGGTTTACATGGATGTATTGTATGATTGTGACTTACACTTCTTTATATAATAATATCCAAAACATTTTCATTCATATGTTGTTATTGTAGTTGGATTTCTTTGGTTTCCTTAATGATATATGTTTTTTAACTTACATATTTGTGTATGAACTGATTTTAATGAAATTATATGAATCTTGTTGTTAATGTGTTGTATATGTTATTAATTTTGTACCGTCCATGTCGACTACTCTGCCAGACACCAAACAGATATTTCACATGAACCTTGCTGTAACAATTGTTGCACTCGTCTCAGACTGATCCATGAGTGTTGTATGTGTTATCTTACCTTGTATGTTCTAACTGCCACATCTAAGTGGACTGTTCTGTTGGAATCTGTGCATGTCTCTTTGTGTTGTGTGTTCCTAGCTGAGTTGGGACTAATCCCTTTCAACCTATAACTCACCTTCACCCTCATCTCCCCTTTATGTGTTAGAACCTCTCATACACCTTCTTTGACTCATTGCATCAGTCACACCCTTGCTACTTACAGAGTTATCTTACTTGCCTTTACGTAACATCACGATCAAGGAATTACCCTACGACCCACTGCTGAGACTCTTACACCAAATGATCTGAGGTCTAATTGGGAATTATTATCGGGGAGATCCCCTTAACATGTTGGCGGGTCCAGCACCGTCAACAGAACCCTATGAGGAGGGCTAAATTAAGGTTACAATTATTTTGGACCTAGAGAAGTGAGAAACGCTGGCTATGATTGTGAGATTGGTGGGGTCGGCATCCCGTTACAAAGCATTGGGACCCCATTAAGTGGTATTGCAACAACTATAAGTGGGGAACTTGTTCGTTTGGGCTTGATTACTGCATCAGGGGATGTTGTCCCAACTTATGTAGGTGCAACGTGGTGCACTCAGGAGTTTCTGTTATGGGAGTGTACTCTGTAGCATTTTGCATGAGCAGGTGGTTATGCTTCGTCCTATCTTAGCAGTACCAGTGGGGCCTGCTAGGGATGCCCATATGCATCACTGGGTAGCGATGATGCCGAGAGATAGGGTTGTTGGGGTGGGACATTACTGGAATGCCCCTGTATAGGATTGGTTTAAATCCAATCCTCAGTTTATTATGGAGTTTCCCTATCATGGTGTGGACTTCTTGGGGGTTCAGATATGGGCCTTCCTCAGGGCGATGCCTGGTGACCAATAGGTATATTTTTATTTCTAGATTTGTATCCATTTATTTTTTGGCATGTATCATTATGATATTTTATTTATGATGATGTTTATATCATGCTTGTTTACATGCAGATCGACCATTTGCCTATTTGGTAGGCCATGGTTTGAGGAATATGGGTGTTGCAAGGGATGCCCCTATTCCACACTGACTAAGGGTGGTGAGACCATCAGCTGGGCCTTGGGGTAGGCTTGAGTGAGAGGGTAGCAATGTAGCAACAGGCGAGGATGCAGAGCGATGGCGCTAGTGTGTTGAGGATGTAGAGGCACACTTGGAAGCTACTGAGGTAGAGTTACAGGGCTACTGTGATGCTTGGGGTTGGGTGGAGACCCTAGCTAGAGTGTTTCCTATTGATAGATGGATTGTCTTAGTGGAGGTCGTTGTTGAGACGACAATATCACTGGAGCAGGAACACTGACGAATTTTGCATCACATAGCCATAACGATGGCTACTGCTGGTCTAATTTTGGATCCAGATGCATAGATTAGTTTGCAAGGGTCCTATATATACTTGATGGTTCTTCTTTTTGATGAGATTTTTTATGTACCATGGTAAGCACCCATGATGAGGATACTCCCCTATATTGTTTTGACTTATTTTTCCTAGTCACGGGCTAGTGGATGATGTGATATTTTTGTGCTCATTTATTTTTTGACGTATATATGAGATCATTTTTTGGTGGCCCTCATGATGAGTCATAATAATTTTTGTGTATTTCTGCATTTTGTTTGAGATGTATCTTATGTTTATGTTTTATTTATATTGATGGTTATATATATGTGATGCATACTTGTTTAGGATTTGATTAGTGATGCGATCGATTGTATGATTTTTATCCCTAGGTATATGTGTAAATGTGATATGATAAAACAATCTACCTAACCTTTATGCATGCAGATATTTCCGAGAAAGGCATGGATCATGAATTTGAAAGGTCATGTTTAACTATGATACAACTAGCTAGGAGTCAAGGAATACATGCAAGTGATAGATACCTAGGTGGTGGGCATCGACTAAGAGGCCTATGACAATGTCGTACTCTGCTTGATTGTTGGTGGCTGATATGATACAAAGTCCATTAAAGAGACGAGGTGTCTAGACATGAGATTATATGGCCCAGGCTGCAGCAACGAGATCCAATATGAAGTCCATTAAAGAGACAAGGTGTCTAGTCAGCAGAGTATATGACCCAAATTGCAGCAACAAGTTTTTACGACCATCGAGATGCACCGTCAGTGAACCCGTGATGATAAGATGACAGAAGATCCATTTGTTGACAAGTGATGAGAGAATTATTTTAGAGCAAATCCATGATGAGGTTATCATCATCAAAAAATAAATCATGGTGCATACATTTCTACTCTAGTAGTTCAAGGATGGAATTTTTTTAGGTAGAGACCATTGACGATATTTTTTGGCAAGTCCCATCTGGTTCTAATAGTATGTATGCCCCCTTGAGGAGGCAATTTTTGATGATTTAAGGGTCCTTCCACAAAGTTTTAAACTTTTCAAGTCATATTGCTTCTTGGGAGACATCATAGCGGAGGACTAACTACCCCTCGGTAAATATCCAAGGGGTGATGTTGCGATTGAATGAGGCTTTGACCCTAGTTTTGTGGGCTTCATTATTCTAGAGGGATTCCCTTTGGCATTCATCGACAATGTCCAATTGCACGAACCTTTGTTTGAAAGTTTTGGTGTCTACTAAAAGATCGATGTCAAAGTGTAAGGTGGGGACCTTGTACTCGATGGGAAGTATTGCTTCAATCCCATATATGAGTTGGAAGGGTGTAAACCCTGTGGATGCCTTGAATGTTTTGTGATATGCCCACAAGGTGGATAACACCATATGATTCCAATTCATTTTGTGGGTGTTCACCATAAGTTGTAACATGGTTTTGAGGACCTTTTTAATGACTCCTCTCCATTGGACTGGGGATAGTATGGTGATGAAAAATTGTGAGAGAAAGCAAGCTGTTGGGATAGTTCTTGAAAGATTTCATTTTTGAAATGTTTACAGTGGTTTGAAACTAGTTCCTTGGGAACACCGAACCGTGTTATGACATGGTTGAAAAAAAACTGTGTAGTTTCGACAGTGTTATTATATGTGGGCATTGCTTTTGCGTATTTGGTGAAATAGTCTACAATGACCACAATGTATTTGTGGTTCTCAGATGATGGGGGATTACAAGTTATGAAGTTGATGCCCCACTTTCAGAAGGGGCCAACCACTATGACTGAATGTAAGGGAGCAGGTGGTACTCATGCCTTATGAGCATATTATTGGCATTGTTCACATTGTTTAACTTCTTGTATGCAATCGACGTAGAGGGTGGGCCAAAAATAACCATCGTGGAGGATATTTTGGGTAGTGGCCATTCTTAATAGGTGGACACCACAAGCCCTGCTATGACAATTATTTAGGGCTTGCTTAGCTTATTGGTGATCGATGCATCAACGTAAGATGGTGTCAATGCCTCATCAATAAAGGAAATCCCCTAATAGGAGGTAGTGGAGGGCATGTTAGCATATGTGTCTCCGATCATCACAAGTAAGCCAAGGGTTTGAAATTTTGAGTTCGTAAAAAGAGGAGGATATCACCGTACTAAGGGTCATCCGTTGATACAAAAATAGATGTTTGTCGAGAAGAGCCTTGTTAATGGGAGAGCCTCAGGTCCTAGTTGGGATTATCGTCATGAGCTTAGCAAGGATGAGCACTTTTTTTCTCTAAGGGGTGTTAAACTATAGATCAAACTCTTGTATAGTAACCACCCACTGAGCATATTTGTGGTACATCATATGACGAGTGAGTAGGTACCTCATGGGGTTGATGGTTGCTATCATGGTAGTGGTTTGAAGGATGATGTAATGACAAAGTTTTGGTACAAAATGTACGAGGGCTAGGGAAGTTTTTTCTTTTGGCTCATACTTCAATGCAGGCCTGGATAAGTTCTTGCTAATGTAATAAATTATGTTCTCCTTGTTGTCTAGTCTATCTTGGACTAATACCCCTCTGATGGCTACTTCCAATGTGGATGGGTATAGGGTATAGTATTAGTTATGGTTAGGAGGGCTAATTAAAGGAGTTGGAGATAATGCATCTCTTGAAGCATCAAATGATTTTTGGGCTTGTTCATCGCATTGGAAGGGGATACCTTGACAAAGGAGGTGCAATAAACCTTTAATGCAAGTAACATAATTAGGTACAAAGTGTCGTAATAAATATGCCTTACCTTGCAAGCTTTGTAATTTATTTAATGTTTTTGGTGGAGGTACCTCTCTTATGGCTTAGACTTTGATAGGGTTTACTTTGATCCCTTGTTGGGAAATGATTAAACCCATAAGGCTTCCAGTGTTGACACATAATACACACTTGAGGGGGTTCAAGCATGGGTTATATTGTTGACATCTTTGAAAACCAAGTAGAGGTCCTCTAAATGGTTGGAACATTTTTTGGAACACATTATGAGGTCATCCACATACGTAAGGATGAGATGAGATAGATCATGGAAGATGTAGTTCATGGCCTGCTGGAAAGTGGCGCCAACATTTTTAAGATTGAAAGGCATAACTTGGTATGTGAATGTACCCCAAGGGGTTGTGAATGTTGTTTTGTACTGATCAATATGGGGAATCTGAATTTGGTTGTACCCAGAGAACCCATCCATGAAGGATAAGGCCTCATGATTGGTGCAAGCATCGATGACTTGATTGATGAATGGCATTCGGTAACTATCTTTAGGGCTTTCTTGGTTTAGATCCATAAAATCATTACAAATATGAATGGTGTAATATTTTTTCATGATAGGAACAAGGTTGGAAACCCAAGACATATAAGCAATCTGATAGATAAATCCATATTTATGAAGTTTATTGATTTCTTATTTGATTGATGCTACCTTAAAGGGATGTAATTGCCATTTCTTTTGTCTAAACGGGATGGTTGTTTGTCCATGTGTCAATGTGATGTTCCACTATGGTGGGATTGATACCTAGCATCTCTGAGTAATCCCATGCAAAAATATCCCTGTATTCTTGGAATAACGATGTGTATGTAGTTATTTCTTCGAGAGAGCATGTTGCCACCAAGGAGATCTCTTTGATTTTTTCATTTTTGTTTGAAATATTCACCTTAATGGTAGGTGAAATGTTGGACATGTTCCCCTTCTCAAATGCATCAGGTACTGGGATGGGATTCTTGAACCAATCGACTTTTCTTGGTGGGAGGAAGTCTTTTTATTAAATGGCAGAGATGTCGTGGGTTTGGGTGCTATTGGGAACAAATGTTTTCCTAGGTAGAAAAATGAATGATGATGCATGGCATCCCAAGGATATTTGGGTTCTGTCATGGCTTCTAGAATATCTTCATCTGAGTGAAAAATATTATCTAGTGTTGACTTGGGGTGTGCCAGGTCTTGAGGCTGAGGTGTAGACCTGGTTGTTCTAGTTGACAAGCAAGAATATGATTCGGTGGTTGATGCCATCGAACCAAGAGAGGTTGAAAAAAGTGCATATTAGATGGTTCTACATCATCGATGATGTTACCACTACCACGGTGGAGTTTTCAATCTCGAAATCTAAAAATAATGAGAAGACGACACAAATCATGGTTCTTATGGATGAGGAAATGAATAGTATATGATGTTGTGTGTCGTCAACATTGGGTGGTGGAAGAATCTTGGTTACAGTGGTCATGGTTGTCTAGGAGGAAGCTCTTTTGTTCTTGTTGGTGTATAAGGGGTAAAAATAGCTTCTTCAATAGGATGTTGGCGTTGAATCCTAAGTTGCCAAAACGTGTGTAACATAGGGCATACCTCATTGCTATGTGTGGTATCAGTACAGATTCCACATAACGTTATGTAACTAACCAAGTGGATATTGTGGGAAGCGGTACTGTTCATAGTATGGGATGTTGACGCTTAGTTATAAGATGGAATATCTACTCTGGATTGGTGGTGGTGATGGGAGATCAAATGACAAGGTTCCTGCCTTATTGTTGGTTATCATTTCTCCTCGAACACAGATAGAACAAACCTAGATGCTTCATTCCCAGAGGGTGGTGAATTATTTGATGGTTCAATATATAATCTAACTATATTGGAATTCTCAGTGATGAATCACCTCATGAATCCTAATAAATAATGGAATCGAGATAGATGGGGATAGTGTTGCACATGGTGATTTCTTGCACAAATATGACAATTGTGATGTTTGTTCCTAGGTATTGTGCCTTTTGTGATGTGGGGTACTCGATATAATCGGTTAAATGCCCTTAATTTGGGGCATGGGTTGATCAACTGATTTGGTAGGTCGCATAATGTGCAAGTGCGTGTTGGAAAGGTGGTTATCAGTTCAAGTTTCCTTTGACTATGGCGGGGGGTTGATTGACAAGATGAGGGATAGGAGCAAGAAGCCTCTTCTCTTATGACATAATTTTTTTTTAGAACCATCTTGTGTGGAGAGTAATGGGGTATTAGATTGGGGGTGCACCTAATTCATCTCGGTATTGAGGAATTTTAGGGCAATGATGGGTATAATGTCTGTTATCTGCGCAGCTGGCACATGCATGTGATGGCTTGTTGGTGCCTGATCCAAGTTTAGAAGTGATTTAGCCAAACAAATCCTGAAACTACTGGCCCTTTTAGCAATAGTCCGTGGTGCGTGAACTGAGGTCTCACCCGAGGTAGTATCGGAGGGTGCTGGAACTAGGTTTCCACACCCTAGCGATGTCTTGATGAAGGCTGGGAAGTTCACGAACCAATCCTGCGTGCTTGCGCTACTTCGCGCATCCATCTGTCCTTCGCAAACTGTGAAAATACTTCCACGTAGCTCTGCAGAGAGTGCGAAGAGGTGTTGTCTAGATCCTTAATCCTGACTATGCATTTATTATAGATCTTAACTTAATTATGTGGACCCAATATTCTTCATTAATCATTCAACATTCATAACAAGTGCGCGTGATCATAAATTGTAAAGAGACGCATAAAGATAATAGAAGCATAGACAAAATATTCCATAATTAACTTATCTTTTATTAATCCTCTATTCAGATACAATCCCAACTCTGCCCTATGCACTCAGCTGCAAGGGTCTGCACACACAGTTGCAGACTCTACCAGGCCTCTATGCACTCAGTTGCCGAGCCTCTTACTACTACTATAACCCAAGACTCGGACTTACAGACTCAGAGCTAATTCATCATCCAAAAATCCATGTTACTTCTTCCAGCTAAAATTAAGACTTCCTTTTACACTTAGAGCCTTGCTCTATTTATACAATCCCATGGTCCATGGACCATGGGTAGGCCGACATAACATACATTGCAATATATTATTTTAGGGTGGCCAACCGTAGACTCTCGCACTTTGTGCCCGCATTTCATGGGGTCTTACATTACACTTGACCAAAATCTAGGCTTCAAGCCCCAAAACACATACTATGGGGGGATCCGCTGCCCAACAGGACACCAACACAATCATCGTGACTCATCCCGAGTCACTCTACTGGTACAGTGATCTTCACGTAAAGTCCATCCAAAAACTTATGTGCTTCACTTACGTCTGCCACACATTCTTTCGTTGTCTGCTGTATCAGTTGTGCATGACTCTCTGATGCATCTCTATCAAGTGCAATTCCTTGCCTTAGTGCATATATGCCCTACATTTGTGCCAACTTTCCCTTGATCTTGGTGGTGACCGTGAATACTTCCTCGAGCCAAGGCTGGATGCGTGCTTTAAGCACTGTTTCTTTCTAACATGCAACGTCCACCTGTTCCTTTAGAGCCTGGGCCTCCCTCACCTTGGCCAGTCGCTGAGTAAGGGCAACCATTTGTGTGATCCCATGGACATTGTCATAGGCCTGCTACAACTCCCGTTCTTTTGTCTCTAAACGCTATAGCGTTGGGTCTTCCTACAGTGAAGTGAGGGTGAAGAGTGACTGATCTAACAAGCCCGTGCAATCCTTATGGCATGCTCTATTGCTTTCAACCCCGATTGAATGGCACGTTGGTGCTACTCTCTAACTTCTGGGGGTGTAGAGGGCTGCACCTTCAGCTGCAGCTCAGCTATCTATAGGTTCAGCTCCAATTGAACCTTTGTGGCCTCCTCCTAGGCCTTGCAAACTCTAGTCTCTAGTTGGTGAATCTTTTCTACTGTTGGGAGTACCATCGGAACGACCAACTCCAGTCTGCTGCTACAGGCCTCCTCCATGGCCTCTTTCTGTGGTCGCAGTGTGCGTGGTGACTTTGGAACTTCTAGTGCAGCTGCCACGTCTCCAGGCTCCTCCTGGCCCATATGGGGCTCTAGGGTAACTTCTGCGAATAACACTCTTATTCTTGCAGCCGTCATCATGTCTTCAGTTGACAGTGGTAAGCGTACGCGACACTCAATGCAGTGCACCTGCTCAATTCTCAAATAGCCAAGTGTTGCCCTGTGGCTAGCCCTGGTGGTTTTATAGTATCTTTTGAATTTGAATTCGACCCTTCCCCCTACTTCTGAGCCATTAATGTCTTTTTGGCAGCATATCATCCCAAATCTAGTTCTTAATTCGTGTCTTAATTGCCCATTGCCCGCTCCTTTATGCCTTAAATTGGACCCTTTGTCATGAAAAGTGATACCAACGGTCACCTCCCAGCCTACTCATGTAGTACCGTAGCTCCCTATGCACGACAGCGACCCTTGTGATATACCAATCCTGCGCGCAACCTCCTTGTCGCATAGCTCTCATACAGACTCTTTTATAGTCCTGCGCTCTCTTTCAACTGCTTGGAATGCTGAGACTGTGCTTCCTACAAATAGTTAGGTGGTCGCACCTGTGGTGCGAGGGTTCAAGTCACCTTTCAACCCGGTCCACAACCCTCCCTTAGTTACACTGGCACCAGTCAACACCTCGCATTCCTCCTTATACAGTGTGCTTCCCTCATTACTTTGTTTGATAAGGTGTAGTTGCAACCATGGTAGCAAAGCTAGAAATCCTCGGTGATAATCTTCTAATGCGGTGGTATGGCTACCCATATCTTGTCCTGCCCTTCCATTGACATGAAATGTTTGCGCGATTTCAGTCTCTAGCTTTCTAATTTCTGCGTCTATTACCATGCTTTTCTACTTCAGTCGTACCCGAGCTTCTTCGAGTTCACGAAGGTTCAAGCTCTCTTACCAAATGACTTCCTGTAACTGCATAATCCATTTACCTGGTTCCTTGCGTACTATCCTAACAGCGGGAGTTGTGGTATAGGGATTCTTCTCTACTCTTATGGTTTCATCTCCTCTCATCAGTGTTGGGATCGTTTCTGCACTCTGGTTTTTGCTCATGGTCCTATAGGAAAATCGAATCGCTAGTATGCATAGGTCCCAATCAATTCATCTTGCCTGGTGAACTTCATTCATGATTCCGCAGCTTTTTGAATGCTCTGACATGGAATTGTTGTCACTTTTCCTGCTGCTGCATTTGGTTCTGATTTTGGATCCTTAGTCTAGGACGTGCTTGCACAACACACGTTTGCACCCATCGAAATAGGTGGGCACACAAGCTACTTTGTCCTGGCTGGCCGAAAATCGTTTGACGCTGGGGACTTCCAAACCGTAAGCACATCCATCTTCTACATTCGTGCTAGTTTCCAATATTCTTCTGATGTGTACTCCACCATCGTGTAGGTGTTTCACACAACACCCATTCCAGTGCATTATACCGC
The DNA here is from genome assembly GCA_000404065.3 of Pinus taeda. Classification (NCBI taxonomy): domain Eukaryota; kingdom Viridiplantae; phylum Streptophyta; class Pinopsida; order Pinales; family Pinaceae; genus Pinus; species Pinus taeda. Next base: position 15,294 of record APFE030497788.1, on the reverse strand, counting down.
TGCTGTTATGGTACTACACTTTCAATTTTTTCTAGGAATTCATCAACTGATGTTACTCCATCATATGTTGGTAGTTCCCTTGCTTCTATCAACACACCACAGTGATCTAATCATCATGTTGAAATTCAACATTGTCACTTCGTGCATCGGTTCTACCAGCATTGTATTTCTTCATCTGAATCCGAAGTACAGGAATTGTCACGTTCCCATGAGATTCTCCCATCTGCAGTCAGGTTCACCTGATCTTGGTCTTGCACCGTTATCTGGTAAATGCAATCTAGCTCATTGTCGCTATCATCATTGCACACAGGTTCAGTGTAGCACGCTCCTTCGGCTAGATCTAGCAGAACTACTATGCGTAGGGATTTTTTCTTGAATATCATCTTCTGCTTCTTCAGATTGATTACTCCATTCATACCAGTGGCCTAGTCTATTCCTAGAAATGCGGGATAAGGATTGCTTTCATCAATAATCTCTATCACTTCAAAGTTCGTCTACATGCTCGCGCCTTTGATATTAACTGTTACCCCTTGCAATCTCCCCATGGGAAAAATCTTCTGTTGGTTTGCCATTCGTAATTGAATAGGGGACCACTGTAACGTGGGCTTTCCCATGCATTCCCATGTCTATTTTGGTAACACATTCACGTCTGACCCCAGATCTAGGATTACCTGATCCATTTCATACTCACCAATCTACACCGTCAATCTCATTTCCCTCCCGGTGTGCAATGTATTCTTTCCTAGTTTTCAGACTACGTGTGGTTCACCCAACCCTATGCACCTAGTGATCATCTCTTGTAGTCCTTTAACTTCCCTATTGTCGCATTATAGCTTCATGCATGCCTCTAAAAAGGTAGTAAGCATAGAAGGATCCATTCCTGATCCTTACTACCTGAGGTAGAGGCCTCTGTGAAGCTCTTCGTAGCTTCCATAAACGTCTCCTTTGTGCATTCCAAGTCAAACTCAGATTCATTTGTAGGAGCCTTGCGAACCCATGTATCTTCCTCGGGCTGCTTCCCCTAATCTTCCCTTGTGGTCACGCCACTTCTAAGCATCATGTTCACGTTGGAGACTTCTTCGCGTGGTTCAAATCTCATCATTTGGATATTCTGAGTTGGAGTAGGCTGTAGTACCCCTTCCTTGTGCATCTGTGTGATCAACGTAGGATATTATACCATTTCATGATCAAATTGAGCACAATACGAACAAGATATTCTTGTTGGGTTGGTACAATCACGAGCATAGTGCCCTGGTCCCCCACAATTGTAACAAATTAACTGTTCGCGGCCCCTTCCTGGTCCCATTCCTCCTCGTCCTCGACCTTGGCTCTGAAATCCAGCACGCACCATCCCCACGACTGGGTCGAGGCCTCATGTTTCTGTCTGCATTCTATATGCTGGGGTCTACTCCATCATTAACTCGTAGTTGCAACAAGTATGCTCATCGTGGCCCACCTATCTACAAAAATTACAAAACAGTTGCTGGGGAGTCTGTGTATACTTCTGCAATAAGTGACAGTTATCCGTCGTGTGCTTTCCTCCTATATAACAGATTGCACACCATAGCGTGGGTGCCACACTTGGCCCTGCCTGTGCCTTTGGTCTCAATGGAATTGGTCCCCCTCCTGCCAAGTAGTTCGTGAATACCAGATAGTGGTCTTTGTCATGGCCCTGGCCTTTGCATTTTATGCACCACACTTCTTCATGCGCCTCTGGCCGTGGCACCCTAGCTTGCTTCAAACTTTGCATTTCCAAGAATAGATTCTATAGTTGCATGTGGATTTGTTGGACTCCTAATCCCAGATCCTGTATTGGTGTTTCATGCAACCTCATCACCATTTCCAACGCTTCTGCCCGGGTTGAAAGCTTCTGCTGTGACAACACTGTCCTCAGGTGTGTTGTCAAAGATGCCACAAACCATGCGTGGTGCTGCACATCCATCAATGTCATATTAGCCTTGCGGATCATACTCTTCAGCCTCTGATCCAGATCCTAGGGGGTCTTGCCTGGAAACATTGCAATTTCTTTAAATATGATGATTGACTATGTCTCTAATTTCGGCCAGCTAAATTCTCTATTCAGCGCATTCTGGATCTCCGCTATTCTTGCATTTGGGTGATCATTAGAGTGCTTTATATACCATGTCAGCACGCGATCCTGCAGCGCGCTCACTAATGTGGTCTTCTTAATGTTATCGTTCGTGACCCCTTGTGCTTCCCACATTGCTATTACCACAAACCAGAACTAGTTCAGATCCTAATTCCCTACTCCTCTAAATACAAATAGCTTGATTGCGCTCGCCATACTGAACTGCTAGTTTGGTGGAGGTGGGGTGGGTGAAGATGGAGGTGAAGTGGGTGAAGTGGGTGATGGCGTAAGTTGAGGTGATAGCTGCGGAATGCTTTGCCTTATGAAATTGACCACACTTCTTGGAGAAACTTGAGCGATCTCTTCCTCACTCTCTTGTGAAGGTGAAATTAAGGGACTGTTTCCTAATCCCTCAGTACCTTTGTAGATCTTTCTACTCTATGTTGTTCCAAACATTAATGTATTTTCATAACTCGCTTTTCACATAATAGCATCTTAATCCAAGTATTCAATGATTTAATGCACTTACCTCGTGGTCCCTTGAGAAAACATCATTCTGCTTCACTATAGCTCATGGTCGTGTCTACCATGAACTCAGTGATAAATCCACCTATTATCTGGTCAAGCCAATGGTCCACAACTCGTGATCTTATCTTCTGATGCCTCTAGTTTGCGCACTAACTCCGGAGTCCACACTATCGGTTGGTCGAGCTTACACCTTCCCTGGCTGTCGTCTAACCTCGTGATCCACTCGTATAGTTCAGAAGGAAAGGATGCAAAGAAGATCTTGTGGATTTCTATATGCACGTAGCGATCCAACCACCTTTTCTCAGATATTTTCAGAGTTTTGTTTTCCTGTGTCACAAACTCGTGAAGCTTCTTGTCCAACCACTCTTCAATTTCCTTCTTTTTTGGGTTCTAGTGGCACGACATCAGACATCCCTTAGGCAGATCCCAATCCCGACAACAGAACCATTTGTTGGCTTGTAGGGGCTTGACCCAGGTTCAAAAGTGATTTAGCCAAACAAATCCCAAAACTACCGGCCCTTTCGGCAATAGTTCGCAGTGCATAGACTGAGGTCTCACCAGAGGTAGTATGGGAGGGTGCTGGAACCAGGTTTTTGCACCTTAGGGATGTCTTGATGAAGGCTAGGAAGTTCACAAACCAATCTTGTGTTCTTGCGCTGCTTTGTGCAGCCATCTGTCCTTCGCAACTTGTGCAACTGCTTCTACGTAGCTCTGTAGAGAGTGCGAAGAGGTGATGTCTAGATCCTTAATCCTGACTGTGCATTTATTATAGATCTTAACTTAATTATGTGGAACCAATATTATTCATTAATCATTCAACATTTACAACAAGTGCGCGTAATCATAAACTATAAAGAGATGCATAAATATAACAAAAGCATAGACACAGAATATTCCACAATTAACTTATCTTTTATTAATCCTCTGTTCAGATACAATCCCAACTCCACCCTGTGCACTCAGCTACAGGGGTCCATGCACACAGCTGTGGACTCTACCAAGCCTATATGCACTCAGCTATAGAGCCTCTTACTACTACTATAACCCAAGACTCGGACTTACAGACTCAGAGCTAATTCATCATCCAAAAATCCATATTACTTCTTCCAGCAAAAACTAAGACTGGCTTTTACACTTAGAGCCTCGCTTTATTTATACAATCCCATGGTCCACGGACCATGGTTAGGCCAACATACCATACATTACATTATATTATTTTAGGGTGGACAACCCTAGACTCTCGCGCTCCGCACCCATACGTTACACTTGACCAAAATTTGGGCTTCAAGCCCCAAAAACATACTATGGGGGGATCCGCTGCCCAATAGTGTGGTTGGTGTGTGATGCTTTAAGATGCATGGGTGATTTGAAATGGAGCATATTAGTTATTCTATGATAATTCCCCATTCAGAATAAAACCCAATATTCTTATCATTTTCTTATCAAGTGCTTAAGGATTCACAGTTTTCTTAATTAACTTATTCCCATGAGAGTTTCTTATGTAAATGTTATAAACAGTTTAACATGAAACATATGCTGAAAAATAGAAAAATAATAACAAAGAACATCAAAATACAACACACAACACATATATTGGATGAGGAGTTCACCCCTCCTGTGCTACGTCTCCTTGGTCTAGCTTCTAATGGTTGGGCCTCTCTATTATGCTCAAATTTACAACTAAGTGTGTTTACAATGCTCCAATGCCTCTGAAACTTGTCTCAATGAGTTCAGAATAGCCAAAAACTCCAGAATTAACTCTTTTTGCCTCTAATTTGGATACGAATTGAAGAATTTATGACCTATCCCAGCTCCCCCACAATTTGTTCCACAATTTTCTCCATGTCCAGCATGATCCTACAAATTAGCCCCAAAATTTGCTAATTGGGCGAATATTTCATCGCACGAAGGGCCATAACTTGTTGGCCGTATCACAAATCACAATTAGAAAGTGTTGTGGGCTTATGGTCTGTGAATAGAAATGGGCGTTTTGTGATTGCAATATCATAGACTCGATGGATATTAAATCCCAATTTATAGTGGCATCACATCCGGGGACTTTATCGCATTTCACAATTCAGTGGATAACCGAGGTTTTATACATATGTGGAACCTTTCCAATGATTGAGATTTGTAATAGTGATTGATTACATCGTAACCCAAACGTCATCTGGGGCCGATTCTGTCGTACTTCACTCCCTTCACCGATTGTGATTGTGATTTGCGTTTGCCTTATCACATCGCAACCCTCGTTGTTCTGAGGCTGGTTTGAAACACCTTTCCACCTACGACTATGATTTCTAAAATGCGGGGGCCAATGGAAGCCTATCACTTTGTGGCTCCTCATTTGTTGAAGGGCTTTGCCATGTCATCCAATCTTGCCATGTAGACAAGTCAAACTTGAACTTTGACTTGCTCTAACTTCTGCATACGAGCTTGGATTTGAGTGTCGTTTGCAATGTTGGAATTAGAATGATGAGCTCTTCAATCCAAGGCCAAGTTTAACATAATTTTGACACTTTAATTTTTGAGCATAATTTTGAGCACCTGATCACTCCTCCCCACTGGAAGCCTTTTTGACCCCAAAAGGATCACTTCAATTGTTGAGCAGGTGAGGGTATAGTTTCATTACCTTCCCCTCTTCAATCCATTTTTCCTTTTATGGATTTGTACCTCCACTCGAAGATAATCAACATTTCCCCTCTTTGATGACCTCATTCTTCTACTAAGTATGTTGTCTTGTTGAAGCTCATCAAGAAATTCTGGAGAAAAATATTCAATTGATGGAATCTATACACTTTATCCTTGATCTCCAATCAACGAAGGTTCATACAATCTCAATTATTGAACATTACAAAAGGAATAAATTTTCATATATGAAGGAAAATCAAGCTTGAAAGCATCATTACCAATATTTTCCAAAATTTTAAATGGACCATAACGGATTGGTTTCAGTTTTTTACCTTCACCTTTAAGCCTTGCCTTGCTAATGTAAAGCCAAAATTCATCACCTACTTGAAACTGATGATCCACACGATACTTATCATACCTTGCCTTATACTTGACTTGACTCTTTTCTAGTTGTTCTTGAACTGTTTGGTGAATCAATTGAATTTTCTCAATGAATTTCTTTTCTCTATCTATGTCGCTATGTCTATATACATCTACATCTTTCTCAAAGATGAAATCCAAAGGCGATTTAGGAAAATAACCAAGACATGCCTCGTAAGGTGAAGTTAGAGTAGAAGAGTGTTTTTCTCGGTTGTAAGCATGCTGAATATAATGCAACTGTTCATCCCACAACCTAGGATGTTTGTTGCAGTATCCTCTTAACAAATGAATAAATGCCCTGTTACCCACTTCAGTTTGACCATTTGTCTGCGAATGGAAGGTTGTACTTTTGTTCAACTTGGTGTCCATCAAGTTCCAGAAATTTGACCAAAAATTCCCAACAGATTGGGAATCATGATCACTTACAATAGAATTAGCTAATCCAAAATGAACCCATATATTTTGAAAGAAAAGTTGAGTTGTTTGTTCAGCTATAATTTTTTATTTACAAGGCATTAATATGCACATATTGTTGAACCTATCCACAACTACGTACAAATAATCATGACCTTTTCTTGATAAAGGAAGACCTCCTACAAAATCCATAGAAACACTCTCCCATGGACATGAAGGCACTGGAAGTGGTGTGTAAAATCCTAGTTTCATATTACTAGGCTTACTGACTGCACATAATGAACAACCTCTGATAAAACGTGACACACTTTCAAGCACATGAGGCCAGTAAAAATACCTATGAATATTTTCCACTGTTTTACTTACACCAAAATGTCTAGCAATAAGAGAAGTGTGCGCTTCCCTTGTGACACTTACTCTCTCTCCTTGCAGAACACAAAGTTTTCCCAAATGATACAATAGATTATCATGTACATGGTAGTCTAATTCCTCAACATGGTGGCCTTAACTCAAGTTTGAATATACCTCTTGAAAGTTAGAATCATGTGCACATTTTTCAAGATAACTTTCATGCAAAACATCATGATTCTTAAGTAGAATTGCTACATTAACAATCACTCTAGAAAGAATATCAACAACTCTATTATAAATACCTTTCTTGTACCTAATTACCAAGTGGAATTGCTATAAGAATGCCATCCAATGAAAGTGCCTTGATTGCTGCAATTTTGTTTGAGATTGTAGATATTCGAAAGGTTGATGATCGGTGTGAATATTGATTTCCTTTCCCATTAAATAATGCTTCCATTCCTTCACACTTTGCACCAATGCATAAAGATCTTTATTATATATAGGATAGTTAATAACCACACCATTAAAAATCTTAGAATTAAATGAAATAGGCTTACCATGTTGTAAAAGAACTACACCTATGGTGTAGTCACTTGCATCTGTTTGTATTTCAAATGGTTATTTCAAATCTGGCAATGCTAAAACTGGGGCTGAAATGATCTTTTTTTTTTTAAAGCATCAAATTATTTTTGTCGTTTTCCTCCCCACTGGAAGACAACCTTCACGCTAGTCAAAGCATGTAGTGGAGTTGCTATGGAAGAGAAATTGGCAATGAACTTCCTCCAGTACTACACTGCTCCCAAAAAAATCCTTACTTCCGTGACTAATTTAGATATTGGCCAATTCACAATGACCAAAATTTTATAGGGGTCAATCTTCAGCTCACTTCCTCCAACTATGTGGCCCAATCACACTAAGGAAGTTTTCTCAAATTCACATTTAGACATCTTCAGAAATAACTGTTCTTTTTTAAAGACATCCAATAGTTTCCTCAAATGCTTGACATGCACTTTTCATGATTTGTTGAATATCAAAATATCATCTAAATAGACAATTACAAACTCAGCAAGAAAGAATCTTAATACATCATTCATAACTCTCATGAATGTAGCTGGAGCGTTGCAAAGACTGAAAGGCATAACCAGCCACTCAAATAATCCCTATTTGGTTTTAAAAGTAGTCTTCCAAATATCCTCGTCAACTATTATAACTTGATGATATCCACTTCTCAAGTCTAATTTAGTGAAATATTTTGCATTCTTCAACTGATCTAGCAAATCAACTATTCTAGGTAGTGGGTATCGATTCTTTATGGTAATTTTATTCAAACCTCAATAATCGACACACATGCCCTAGGTTCCATCTTTCTTGGGTACCAAATGATGAGCACCAATATTGCAGCAAGAATGCTGCAACTCCTGGGCTACCAAATTTACTTTGTCAACCGGGGCTTCCTACAAACTTAGAGGTGACAGTGCTATATACGCAAGTAAAAGTTATGGTTCTGCCTTTTGTCATTAGTTTAGCTAGTGAGAGAACACTATGGTTTTCAAGCCATACTTCTATGGATTCATAAGAAGCTTGGTTCCTTGATGAAAGAAATAGAAATCTACTCTAAGAGAGAGTTGATCTACTGCAATAATGAAAAACACTGAAATTCGATGCTAAGGCACACCATTTCCTAATTAACTGATAAGAGCTATGCTTTGCAATAATGCTAAATTAACATGAAAAAAATTCTATTGTCCTAAGGATGGAAATTAAAAACACCAAACATCATTGTTATGCATGTAAAGGACTGTGATAAATATGTTTTGTATCGTTATGCTTTTCATGAAAAATCAAGTGTGGAAGCTGATTTATTTTGGTGATGTGGCAGGTGGCTTAGGGATGATGGTGGGTGGTTGGAAGGTTCAAGAGATGGTTGGAAGGTTTGGAAGACCCTTGGGTGACCTTTGGGTGGATTTCTAGAGGTTTTCCCTCAATTCGGCCTCAAAACAGGCCACTACAGGAAAACCTACAAGATGTAATAGAAACCTACAAGATTCCCTGTATTTCTATAAGATACAACCGAGAGAAAGACAATGGGTGTTGGAGGTGAAGGAAGGCTTAGGGAAGGTGGTTGATGGGTGAAATTGAGTGAGAAAAGTTCTAGGATCACTCAGAAACCAAAACAAAGTTTAGGAGATGGTTGGATTCGCTCAACATGCTTAGGGGAATTTCTATGTAAAATGATGAAATTGGTGAAGGTCTTGATGAAAACAAGGAATGCCTATGGGTGGATGAAGTTGGAAGGTGGTTGCTTGCTATGATATCTCTTTCTACTTTTGAAGCACTTGATCTGCATCAAACATGTGTAATTTCCAAAAAGTTATGTAAACAAGAAGAATTCTGATGAGCTAGAAAAGTAGAATTTAATGAACTAACTGTCTACCTTATGCATAAGGAAATTGCTGAATAAAATGGAATCATGGATATTGCAAGAATGAAGATAGAAGAGATGGCAATGAAATCCTACACTTGCAAAACTGATCAAATGCTGGTTCAAGTACAGTAAACTCTAAACCTTATGAAAGAAATGGAAATCTATCTTTTTGGGGCTGCATAAGGGTCTTTTCCTCAAATCATGATCCCAGAAGGAAGAAGTGAGGCCAAGAAACCTACTGATAGCTTTGTGGTGATTATTTTATCCCTTCTAACTTGCTATTGAAGTAAGGCACAAATGGAAGAAAACTAATAAACAATTAATCAAATCTATGCTACTTGTAATGAAATACTTCTAAAGATATTTTAACCAGGAATCTACGAAACTAAGCTAAGCATACAGATTCAAGAAGAGAAGCCTTTTTTGCTATGGTTGGGCCCTAACCCAAGAGCTTTAGTCCTCTGATTTAACTCAGTGTTGGATCAAGAAAAAACTTGTTCTTATTACCAAAACAAAAAATTACATCAAAGTCTTCCACAAGTCTGTTGCTAAAAAATAACTAGAGATTTTACAACAAAAATTTGAATCCTAATGAGGCTTTAGGCCTCTCTACTTATACAACTGAAGTCCCCAATGACTTCCTTAAATTTAGAGAGGCTCTGCTCCCTAACTTGACATGAAGTAACTCTTTGCCTATCACTTGCTTGGCTACTTTCTGATCTTCAAGACTTGGTTGGTTGCACTCCGAGCTAGTGGGATTAATGGAGGAATATTTGAATGGGGGAGGAGTAAATGAGGAGGATTTACCTCCTACAATCTCTCTCCCTTGTCCCATTTGAGTTTCAAACCTTGGTCTTGCCAAAATTCCTTGATTTTCTCTTCCAAAACTGCATTCAATGCATATTAGTTCACTAGGCATAATATCTCACTTTAACTCATCTCATTAAACAAAATATAATCAAGACATGTAATAAGTTATGAGAAGAGTTGGTTTCACTAAGCTAGGAGGTGAATTAAGGCCCATATAATTACCCAATGATGAGGCTCATCATCATCCACTACTAAAAGTGTTGCTTATCCTTTGAGAAACTCAATCAATATCCATGTCTTTCATAGCTCTAGTGGCCTCCTTGACATTCCATGCCTCTACTGTGGTTTGCTCTTCTTGTGCATAGAAACCTGCCTTCTTTTCTACCTCCTCCCACTTCCTCCTTTCTTCTTCTTCCTTACTTCCTTCTAACATCCTTAAGAGTAGTGGTGGACTGAGTCTCAAGCCAATCCAATTGAATTTGAGCCTTTGAATAGATTGCTTGTACATGGGTGTCCTATTTAGTTATTCTCTCATTCTTTGAGGAGAATGGTACTCTCTTATCTTTAAACTGTATGCCAATGTGTTCCATCTCCTTAGGCAATCTTGCATGTTGTCATCCCCTAACAACCTGAACATGTCCTCAAAATGTTTAATTGCTTGCTCTTGGGCATCAAGATACCTGGGTGCAAGTTGAGGATCATTTGTAATTAAATTATGTGTACTAATGAGGGCCATTGGATTGGACTACTCAGATCTGATCATAAGAGGCTCTATTTTTTCTCTCGCCAATATCTTCTTCATTTCTACAACCCTTGCTTCCTCATGGTTCATCCATGATAACTGTTAGCTCTGTTATGTAAAAGGATAAGAAGATGGATTCAAGCACTCTCAAAGGCTGCAAACACACCTGAGTTCATGCCAAGCGAACCATTTCTGATGTTCAAATTCTCCAAATATTGGCTAAAATCTTCCTACCGGTTGAAGAAGTTGCAAGAGGAAAGCCCTTAGAGGAGCGGGAATACACTATCGGGAGGCACAAATACTCTAAATTCATAAAAAATCTTAAATCGCACGCTTTAGGGTCCGAAATCATATCAGCCATTGGATCTGGCCGATCAACGATCCAGATTGCGTCGGCATATAGCAGTCGGAGCAGGCGGGCAGTGGCAGCGACACAGGAGACCTCACCGATGAGCGATCGCCGATATCGCATCGGTGGGTCGCAATGGAGGACTTACAAAAGAGATCTGGGCCTTTATATTTGGCGATATGCGATCGCCGACACCACATCGCCGATATCGCGTCGGCATATCGCATCGGCGCTTACAAAGGGGTCAGTGCCTTTTACATGGTTATGTGCGATGCGACAAGCCGGACCCAATAGCGCTATACATTGTTTTCAAACAATCATCGAGTCCGCGGCGATATCGCTGTCGGCGCTTTTAAAAGGGGCGGAGCTTTTATACAAGGCATGTATGCAACCCGATGGGTCGGACCCGATTTCATTGTGAGTGATTCTTCATAAAATTTCAAGTCCGCACAAAAGTCTTTTTCAATGTATTTCATGTATAAGGGGAACACAAAGGAAAGCTTAATGGATGCCGATGCGATGAGGCTCGGACCCGATGGGTTTTCAAAGCAGAATGGCATAATATTTGAGGTCCGCAAAAGCCATTTTTTATGATTTTGGGACATTTTTACATGTATTTTCGAATACAATGAAACAGAGGATTGGCCGGTTAAGATATGCAATGCGACCCGAAAGGCAGACCCGATAGAAAAAATATATGTGTGTGGGCCCTTGATATTCAGAAAAATAGCAAGGTGGGCGGTATTTCTCAGTGGCGCAAAGATGATGAAAGCAAGCATGCAGCAGTACAGCGTAGTAGGTAGCTGCCTTCAAATAACAGTATGGCCGACCAGGAAAGAAGACGTGCCCCAGACAGATTAACATTTATCAGTCATGATGAAGCCATTTCAATGTTCAACGACTGTAGTTAATCAGCAGTATGGCCAAGAAGGAAGCAGGACACCGCAAATCCAGTCAAAGCATTCAATGGCTATGGGCTTCACCCATATTTCATTCTACCTGCCCAAAAAGGACCGCAGAGCACCAGAGAGGGACAAATCTATTCAAAACACAGTCAGATTTGTATCAGAGGGCCATTCCTAAATGTAAATATGGTTGGTGGCCATTTATGGGCTCCTCCACGCATGGCTTAACAGAGATATTTTGTATTGTAACACTATATATACTCAGAACTCAGATGTAATCAGGTGATGAGTGTTTAATGAATGAGAGCTTATTGTAGCCTTCTAACTTCTGGAGACTATAACTACTTTGTAACCTGCAGCGTCTGGTCTTCATTTCCAATTGATACGAGCTTCTTTTGTTGTTAATTGCTCACTTTCCATTTCTTCTTCTTGTTCCAGGCTGTGCCTGTTTTTCATTTGTTCATTTGCTGTAAATGTTAGCATTAGAGGGGCTGTCATCCCACCTCTGTGTTAGAATTTGGCATGTATAACTGAACATGTATGCAGGTTTCTGTTGTTGTAATGCATAGAGAGTTGTCATCCTGTTTATCTATTAGAATCCAGATTTACAGACCTTTTACTAGTTGCTGCCGGCCATCACAAGGTCCTGTGCATCCGCTGGGGTGATTAGTTTTCTTCATTATCACCTTTACCTTAAGCTGTGAGTAATTGGTGGTTAAAAGCCTTGTAGTCTGGGGGTGTTCACCCATGTCTGGGGTCAATCATAGTAGAAGTGGTTATCTGGCTTAAAGGTGCTGCACATCCTCCATTTATGCATCATTTCATCCGATAGAATTGTTAAATTTTTAATGTTCCTGAGCATCACTGATATACAACCTAGGTGAGTTTCTTGGGGTGATAACATAAACTGGCGCCGTTGCCGGGGAGAGGAGAATCGAAGCTCAGCTTCCCTGGGAGAATGACATAGTTTCAAGCCTTGATGACGGACAAGGTTTGAACACAGAATTTGGTTGTAATCATCTGTCTGGCGACTCCACTGGTGGAAGACCATCCTTTGGCGACTCCACATTGAAGTTCTGGCTCAGTTTGTGAGGCATACTAGAAGAAATCCGCAGAAGTTTCCAGCTGAACCATTACGTGACCCTGAAAAAGTTGTTAAATCGAAGAAATCATCAAAGAAAGGGGCATCAGGATCAGGTAAGCCTAAAAACTCTGATTTATCTCTGAAAGATGAGTTTATAGCTGAAGAATCACAGCTTGAAGTTTTAGAGCCCAGCACTGTTAGCAAAGAAATTCTTTTAGAGGTCAGTTCAGCCCCTTTTGCAGTCAATTCTCCTTTGAATCTCAGTCCAAAGAGAGTTTCCCATACGGTCCAAAACATCCCAATATCCTTCCCATCCATTACATTGTCTCCTGCTTCTCTATCTGTTAGTATTCTTCCACATATTCCAAATATGGCAGGACAGCAAGCACCTACCAGGATTGAAAGGATTGTTGCTGCTAGATATGGACCGTTGGTCTTGCCTGTACCTTTAAATGCCATGCCTACAGGAGAATATCAAAAATATATGCCCAAATTTATTGGAATAGAGGGAGTGACAGCGGAAGAACATCTTGAATATTTTTATAGTTATGCTGACAATTTAGATATCAGTGAGAATGACGTATGGATGAGAGTTTTTGTCCAGAGCCTTGATGGAGAGGCTAGGAAATGGTTTAGAGAATTACCCCAGAGATCTATAACAGATATTGAAGCATTAGATGAAGCATTTTTGAAGCAATGGGGAGATAAGAAGGACCTATTATATTATCATACTGAGTTTGGAAACTTGAAAAGAGAAAGGGGTGAATTTTTGCCTGATTTCAATAAAAGATTTAATAAGATGTATAGTAAAATACCAGCTGAGGTAAAGCCTACCCCCACCACTGC